>JAULCB010221148.1:0-13675 GCA_032358575.1 Dendronotus rufus
TTAACGTTTATAAGTTGGACTCGATTAGGATTTAATCATTACTTTACCCTCAATTCCACAGACTGGCTATTCAGGCTCTGCAGAATTTGATGTCAGAATCTTTACTGTGGAAAGAGCACGTTATACACGGTAAGTTGATTGCAAAGATGAAAGATATGCTAATAATAGGGACAATAAATGTGGTATTGTGAAGCACTTATCGCATGGTGAGAACTGGATCAACGCTATTTTAATGCTATCATTTATTTGATTTATATTAGCAAATGATTCGACCAAAGAAATAGCAGTCGTTATATTGAATAGATAAAGAGAGGTTTTTGAACCAGTAGTTTTAGCCACACCACAGGGTACAACGGGTTGATCCCCTACTCGCCTGTTACACACCTATCAAAAGTACAAGAACCTGGCACTGAGAGGTGCAAAAGGTAAACGAGAAAGAAAGGGGGCGGGGAGAGATCGAGTGTTGTGACAATAGAGCCTAAGCGTTCAAAGCGTGAAAAGCTACTGTCCTATAATATATTAAATGGATAGCAACTGGTAAGCCTAAAGCAGGGTTGATTAGGTTGATTCATGTCCAATCCTATCATCTATCCCCGTGTTGTTTTCATTTCCTCCACCCCAGGGTTTGTCCAGTTCATCCAGAAGGACGTGAGCGATGCCAAACCAGCCCTGCTGGACAGTTCCCTCCGACTGCTGTCCCAGCTCCTCGTTCACTGGAAGTCTGGCATCACCGCTACCACCAGCAACCAGCAGACGCCATTGGCACTTCCTCTCAGCAAGGTGCCTCCTCCTCCTCCTAACCTCTTCTTACGTTTCTACATCAATTCTTCTCAGTTAATAGTTTTATTATCAGGCCTGTAAATCTTTAGCCAATGATTGTCTGATTTCAGACTTTTCTTTACTATCCAAGTGGACTGAATAGCCATTTCATTAGTTTTTGTTTCCACATTGATTGCTATTTTCATTGGGATATGAAATGTTTCAGACTATTTTTTATTATTTGCCATTTACGCCCCTGAAGTTGATAGATTTATTGTACCAATCTAAAAATTCATACATTCACACACTGCACTTTTTTCTACACTTGCATACCTCCATTCGTTACTAAAAATGAATTGAAATTGACATTCATTGTGTAAAGCTAGCTAATATTTGTGTGTTTGTCTGACGGCAGGATGGAGCGTTGACCCATAACATGGAGGTTCTGAACGAAGTGGAGGGTCTGTGCTTGGTCTTGATGTGCAGCTGTCGTGTGGTCACACGGAAACTGGCCATTCACCTGTTGAAGGAAGTCAGAAATATCTTCAATATGTTCCACGAGACACCGGTAAGATGTAGTAATAATAATAATGATAGTTATTGACAAAAAATTAGAAGAAACCTTCCATAGTAAAATTCAATTAAGGTAATAATTGATAAAAACATTTTAAAGCAGTTTATTTTAATCATCAATGTTCCAACTGATGCAAAGAATTACGTTTTGTTTCATATCTCAAGAAATGTTTGTCTGTGTGATTTTTGTCATTTAATAAAGCTCATCAAAGTTCTATAATAATGTATTTCAGTTTCCTGGCTCCAGCTTGCTGGAGGTGATAGATAAAGCTTGCCCCACTGTTGTAGAAAAGCTGATGCCATTACTGCCCCCTTCAGAAAAGGTGTGAATTAATGAGCTCGTTTGAAGTTGAATAAAATAGATTTTACTGGCTTGATTAATACTACTCACTTACTTAATTCTGAAATTATATTCTTAAATAATAGATGAACTAAAATTTAGAACTTTTTATTCTGATTATGACAGAATTACATAATAATTTGTTATCTTAAGACAAAATTGGACAGCAAAAGTGAAGCACGGGTAAAATGAATCTAGAATGTCTCAAATGTTTTTTTAAAAGGCAAAATACACCCCAGACTTTATCTTTATATCAACTCAATCACTTTAAAGTTGCATCCTTAAATTAGAAAAATTAAGATGAATAGGACAACTTATGTGAGAGGTCTCAATTCATGACAGATTTTGCTATGCATTTTTGCGTGAAATTTTGAGACATAATATTCAATAACTTTTAAAGCTAACGATATTCAAACGATATTTTTTCTCCAATAAGACTTCTAACAATCATCTTTATAATAACAATCAATTAATTGCATCTTCTTTTCGTGTCTTTGCTCTGATTTTGTAAGCATGAATCGAGCATTTCGCTTAATTTTCAACGAGTCATTTATACTTCGTACAATCTCCCGTTGCCCACGCCCCCACCCCCCCCCCCCCCCCCATCCACAGCCTATCCTGATGACCCTGCCTAGCATTGACCTGGCCTGGGTCGCGGACAGGGCCGTCACGTTCTGGCTGCCCGCGGGTGGGGGATCCATGCAGGACGGCAACCAAATCAACTACAGCTTCCACCGGGTGGACATGTGGATCCGATGCGTCGCCGAGTTTGTCTCCAAGGATCACGCCATGGGGTCTTGTCGGCACGCCGTGGCCCACGCTTGGCCTATCGTCTTCACCCGACTCAACGCCCTGTTCCCATTGGTCGATCCGAGGTACTGCTTCGTCTTTAAATTACGATTAGAACATTGAATGTTAGAATTCATTCGTAGTTGTTGTAGTTGGCATACTGTTTTCAATTTCTCGCTCACAACTTTTATGGCATTTTAGCTATTCACGACTTTTTCTTTCAACCATCGCGGACTTACAAGTTTAGAGACTTGAACCAACGATATACAGTGTTAAAAGAAGGTGCAATACATGGGCAACGCAATATATATTTCTATTTGAATGCATTTGGTTAAATCCAGAATTTATGAACGGTTTGTTCCCCCCTTCTCCTCCTGTCCACAGTGCCCAACCCGAGCAGACAAGGGCCTCGTCCATCCTGAGGTCTGGCAGCAAGAAAGGGACCTCGGAGAAGGATCTTCACATGCAGCTGTGGCAGAACTACGTCATCCTGGCCTGCTGCATCGCCATGCAGGGCTCCGGCTTGCCTTACAGGTGCTCCTCACCAGAACTAGGGTAAAAACAACAGGTCTTATGTTATACGTTATACCTTTGCGTTGTCTGTCAGAAATAAATATTAAATGCAGCATTTTAGATCATGGTAAGGAAGATTGTGGTTATTGTTGTTTCTATCCCAGGGGCCTTTGAGTCATGGTTCTTCTGCCCAATGCCATACGGTAGTATTGTGCTGTCTCCTTGAGCAGAAGATTGTGGTTATTGTTGTTTCTCTCCCAGGGGCATTTGAGTCATGGTTCTTCTGCCCAATGCCATAAGGTAGTATTGTGCTGTCTCCTTGAGCAGAAGACCCAATGCCATAAGGTAGTATTGTGCTGTCTCCTTGAGCAGAAGATTGTGACTAAGTGCTATGTAGAAACTGTCATTTATTTATTTATTTAATTATTTATTCAAAGGCTGACGGTACAGGTTTGAGTTGAGGCCTGTGAGGGGGAAATGAAAATAATTTTTAAATTTTAAAACTTCCAAACCCTGTCATTGTCATTGCTCTCATATTATATTCTCAGGACTGCCTCGTCCCCCGAATCGACCTCGGACAAGTCTCCCAGTATCCCATCATGCTCTGCTTCCAGTCTTTTCCAACGCTTAGTGCCGTTGATGAGGTGCGAGAGCTCGGACATGCGAGACGTCATCGTCAATGGCCTTGGCTACTGCAATCCCGCTGTCTTCAAGTGAGTAGTGGTGCCAAGAGAAGAGAAACTTATAGATCCTTTTCACAATAGCAATTATCTATAAGGGGTTGTCGTTGTTGTTGTTGTTGTTAGGTCCATCACTAGTGTGACAGTTTTTAGAAAACTGTTAAAAACACACCTATTTAAAAAATACCTTAGTTAGAAAAATGCAATACCTATGATTCTCTGTATTGTTTATGACCCGTCGTTGTTTGTTCTTCTGCCCATGTGAAGCACTTTGATGCCTCAGCGAAAAGCGCTATAGAAGAACACTTATGTTATTGTTTGTAGCAAGTTTGATTGTCTCTGAATAAAGAGGAATGCATCAGTTTTTGTCCGATTATTGAGTGGGATTTGTGTGCTGGTTGATTCCAGGGAGCTGGCAGAAGAACTTCTCCCCCTCCTGAAAGAGGCCATTGACAAGAAGCAAGACAATCTAAGACGCAGGCGAAAGCGGGACATTCTCCGAGTGCAGCTGGCTCATATCTTTGAACTGATGGCAGACAACAAGGCTTTTGTCCAGGGGTAGGTTCGCTTTTCTACCGCATGCGCCTGGTGTGTAGGTGTTCTTCTCATTTTTACATATTATAAATGATAGGCAACATGAAGGCAACAGTACATTTTTTGGGGCGGTTATCAATCGAGTAAAGATTCGTCCAATGCAAATCAGTGTTTGACTAATGGGGAAAGGACGCTGTTTTGTTAAAGCTTGTAGTACCACAGACACATCTTTTCATAGGAGTTGTATTCATGATGCAAATTCTAAAGATTTAGGCAGAAAAATGATATGAAATAATGATAATACACATTTTATAATATAGAGCATATATTATATACTTTGAGACGATTGAATGAAAAGAAGAAAGTATAGAAAAAGAGCGATGAAAATAATTTACTGCCAAGTAAAAAACAGAATTTGCATTGCAATATTTCTCATGCACCTATTACATATATGCATATAGTTGAGGATAGGTTGTCCCCAATAGTATGTTTTCTGAAAGGCTGCCTTATTTTTTTATTCCTTTTTGTTGGAAATGCTCTTTTTCATGTTATAGAGAGTCTGGAGTGATTGATACAGAGACAGGCTCGCTGAGTGGCATGTTTGTAGACTACATCGACGGAGCTCGTCAATACCTGGAGGGAGAAAATGACAGGGACTTGCCCATACTGCAAGAGATACGTCTTCACTTCAGCGGCTTCATTCAACACTTGATATGCAACGCACCAAGTAAGGCGGGCGGGCTATCGTTGTTGTTGTTGTTGTTCCTATCCCAGGGTGGGGGGGGTCTTTGAGTCTTGGATCTTATGCCTAATGCCAATAATATGGTTATATACAGTAGGTTATTCTGTTTTGGAGAATTCTACTAAAACATCAATTGCAACAAGACAAGAAAAGCAATCGTTATGAAATTTTCTGGGTATATTTCTCTAAGGTAATATAATTAAGAAAGAAGAAAAAAAGTAAAAGTAAGACGGGTAGAATCAAGAATCAAGATAGTTTGACTGTTTGAAGGCCAATCAATCACTTAAAGAATAATTCATCTTTTGACAATTTGTTTCATTCAATCTTGATCGATATCATACCAATTATCCTTACTTTTAGAATATCATTATGCTGTTTTACTTTCTTTTCTCTTTATTCCCTTTAGATTTTGCGTCAATTTTGGAATATATCTCAACATGTTGTTGCAACCTTAGCCCGTAGTAATCGAGTTTGTTTATTCTGTGTTTTATTTTTAGTGGAGTACCGAAGTAACCTGCTGTCCAGAGAGTTACGCTACAGTCTGTTCTACCTGTTTGCAAACTGGAGTGGTCACTTCAACCTTTCGTTTGGATCCGGAGATAAAAGGTGAATTTGGTCCTTCGGTCAAGGTTTTTTTTCTCCAGACTTATCCTCTGCTTTTGCGTATGCCAAATAAGATGAGAGTCACATAACACAAATAATGGTTTGAGAGTCTTATCATTTTTAATTCATCACAAAGAAAAAAGGAAAATGTTTCACATATAAAGTTCTCTATAGTATTTTGTTGACAAACAATAGATGATAAGATAAGAAAAAATTATTGAATCTTAGAGAAAATTGGTTATGTTTTGTCCTGGCTTTGCTTCAGATAATCTTTTTTTATCGTGTCTTTGTGAAGGATATCTTATCTTATCCAGGGCTGGAAATTTTCAGCCAATGGTCTGATTTCAAACTTTTTTACTATCCAAGTGGACTGAAAAGCTATTAGTTGTTGTTTCCACATTGCTATTTTCATTTTTCTATTTGCTATTTACACCCCTGGATAATCTTTTTTTATCTTATCTTATCTTATCTTTACAAGCTACGGCAAGGAAGAGCCGTGGAGCGAGCAGCAGCTGTCAGCGGTGCGTGCCATGTCGGCCATCTTGTGTTGCGGCAAGGTCTTCGATTCCAACGGGCTCAACGACGACGGCTACATCTACTACTGGCTTGACACCTTGCTCAGCTCGCAGGATGAAAAGGTGAGAGCGTCGGCCGCAATTTGACTTTGAGCGGAATAATGAATAAAGACAAGACAGGAAGGACATTGATTGATTGAATGACGAAGGCTTTATAATATCGATAATATCTTAATCTTTGGCTTTTTGGGGGGGGAGGAATCTACTAATATATAATATATATATATTAACCTCTCATAATCCTCACTTTATCATTTTTCAAGATTTGATTTCTGGCTGAGAATGGAGGATGGTTGGTTTGGTTTGGTTTTATTTGAATGAAAGTACTTGAATGTATGTGTTTTATATAATAGAATAACTAATTAATGAATAATGACTATCTAGTGAATTACTCTATAATTATTATTCCCGACCTCTGGTGATCTGATATATTATGTGTTTATATAATTATTCTTGAGTGCTTGACTAATTGTTCTTTTATTATTATTATTATTATTCTTTCCACATAGCTCAATAACATTGGCCATATAGTATTAATAATAATACAAATAATAATAATGATAATGATAGTAATAATAATAATAATAATAATAATAATAATAAAGTACTTGATATTGCAGAGACAATGTTATCCTATAATATTACCTGCGTAAACTACAAACATACTAATATTTTTAAGCATCAGTTTAAAAATTTTCCAAGAGATGAAAGAAAATTATATTGTAACAATTTTGTACAGAGCACTACTAATGTTTTATAATTTAGTCAGTTATTTGTTGTTACGTAAGAAGCAATGATTTTAATTTTGCTAGCACAGATTGTTTATAATAAAAGTAACCAATAGTTAGGATGAACACATTTTTAGATCTACTGTCTGCACAATTTTGGTGATAGTAGGATAAGGGAAATAATAGAATAGGTTTACATACTATTCACAAATAAAGGTGGTTATTAGGGCGGGCATCTACCTCATTCACCATTTAACCAGTGGGCTGATCACCTACTTGCCGTAGTTCCTGATCCATAGTTAGTATTTCCTAGTTCTGTGTTTTGTCAAAGGTGGTTATTGGGGCATCTACCTCATTCACCATTATTCAAGACTGAGCAAGGAGCTAGGTGCCGACATTCCGAAAGCGGTACAAGGTATTGGATAACAAAGCAGAACAAGATCAAATTATGTCTAGCTAAATTGTTGATGTTCTCCTACAAAAGTGGATTTCAACCCTACAATGACCAACTACCTCGGCAATCATTGTCAGTGGTAGCGGTGGCTACAACTATTTAAAAAAAAAATGTTGTTGCCTTTTACAATATTCAATATTAATGCATGATTTCAGGCAGGCCCACATAATTAAATAGCCTAATAATATTATGACGGTGAGAAATACCCCACATTTATTTTAATTTGGAATAAAAAATAAAAAATCATATATTCATTTATTCATGGGTTTTTGGGGTTTTTTCTCATCGAGTAAATGACTCCTTTGCTTTTATTAACTTGAACCACTCACTGACTGTCTATTATTACTACTACTACAAGCAATTGATAATGGGTTATTATAATAACGTGACACACACACACTTGACTGGTGTTGTTTTTTCTCCTAATGCTTGCTAGATGAGGCCTAAGGTAAGGCAGCATGCCTGCGGATGTCTACTACAAGGATTGAGCCAATGTTTTTCTCTTTTCTATTTCATTTATTTACTTTCCTCCTTGGTTTTTCATTTCTTACCAACAAACAAAAAAGGAAGACCTGTTGTATTCATCCTTTACCTTGGTTTTTCTTTTGTTTTTTCTTTTTCTTCTTCCCCACCAAAGTTTTCTGATTTCTTTATGTAGACGTTTTCAAAACGGTTATCTTTCCTCCTTTGTTTCATAATTTGTTTGTATGATGTACGACTAGCTATGTGCATAGTATCAAAGATCATTATAACACAATCTTTCTCTATCTTATGTATGAATAGCTTATTCAAACGATATTTTCAACCCATTTTTATATGTGCCCTTTTTTTAGTTAGAAGTGTGATTTATGTAGTTTTTAGATCCAGGCAACACATATTTATTGTTGAACAAACCGGACAAGAGAAAATGTTTGTTGAGTTTGTGATGTGACAAATAAATGATATGTCAGTATAATAATAATGATAATCAAAGCAAGGAGAATGAAAATGGAAAAGCTTCTGTAAGAGACGGAGACATCTCATCCATCACACAAGCTTTTCCATTTTCATTCACCTTGCTTTGACTTTGATTTACTCGACAGCTTCTAGCAGCCGTTTGATTGTTTAATAATAATAGGATATTTGTTTTCCATTAATCTGCATTATATCAGATATTATATGCGTTAATATGCACTAAGGTTAACTTTAGTTTGCGATAAGGAAATATCGATAAAGAAAGAAGGGAATACAGACACGAACAATTTTAACTTGACTTAGTTGTCAACTTGCTACACACACTTGAATTTGATGGTGTAGTGTAAAAAGTAAGATGTCCCCTTTCAGGAGTTTTCATCGGATCTAGAGAACTGTTTAATTTTTTTTTGTTATTGCTGTTTGGGAATGGAAAGGTTTTCAGAGTGGGTCCTACATCTAGGTTTTATTTTTTTTAGATTCAAGGTTGTCAGTGATCTCGATCATTAATTGCAATCCAACAAACAAACAAACGAATCTAAAGGAAAAAGAAATGATTTTATAATATACATCTCAAGTCTAGGAAAACCAGTTACTATTTTGTCTGAGTATATAATATTATGTTTTGTCTGTTTTTGTTTTGTAGTTGTAGTTATCCTTTGTTGTTATTGGTATTAGGTTCTTTTTATATAGCTGCCGCTGTCAAGCCATTTTTGATGATTCCAAAAAATGTGAATGACGTGATGTGGCATGTGTCCTTTCCCCTTATATATCCAACTCACATCATTCAATGAATTGATTGTACCGTATACACTTGCCGTACAACTCACTCACTGCCTTTAACTCATTGAGGACGTATTTTTTGTTTTCATTCATTGATTGAATGTCTTTTTTTACCTTTCCAACCGCTCTACGTTCATATTCTTGAATAAAACTTTTATTAAAAGAAAGTAGTCATATATTATTTAGAAAAAAAACATTTGACACAGAAGCTAGCTACTACTTTTTCCCCCCTTCTCACATTTTTCTGTAGGCAATAGTAGTGGACAGAAATGTGGGAAAATGTTTAATCTATAAATAGAATAAAGTGGCTAAAATATCATCACGAAGAACATGATACTATTTTGAACCTTTTTTCTTTGGGCCCCTCATAAATTTGTACAATATTGTACGAAATGAATGAATCTAACAGGTCAACAAGGCCTTGTTTTTATTATTTATTATAGCTTCTCGGTTTGTCCCACTATTCTGACCACGACTATTGTTTATTTCTTTACTTCTCTATTTAGCCTTTTTTTTAGCATTAGCAGTTTTTCATCTGTGTAAATTTTTGTGATAATAATAATATTAAAAACTTTTTTTAGTAAGTCACCCTTCTTCATAATTTGTTTGATGCAAGCATCATCCAATTGTGTGCTGAGCTTGCGCTTTGTGGACTCTCCTGCATGTGGAGAATGACTATGGTCTTGTTGTATTTTGAAACTCATTGTGCACTCTTGTATATTAATTATTATTGTTTTGTTAATACGTTTGATGCACCACCGTTGAATTATTAATTGGCTTCATGACCTTTTAGATTGTACAATAATAAAGTAAATGAGAGCATAAATTTATATAGCGCTTATCCACGGTCTTCACCATGCTCTAAGCGCTTCACAAAACTACATAATTTGTCCCTGGCAAAGTAAGATAAATTTGTTAAACTTAATTTGATACTGTTTTAGTTTTTACTGAAAATTTTCACAATGTCAATCATCCCTGCCTTAAAAGAGCTGCAGGCTGTATCTTAATTCTATTATCTACAATGTTTAAATTACTCAATCCTTGGTTTCTTCATCCCCCTTTGGTCTCCCTCAGTATCATTGGCATTTGTTATGTATTATCTAATGTTATAAAAGAAATAAGGTTATTTTGTGTCAAGGCTACAGACTTTATTACTGAACCGATGAGTCTGAAAATTTAAACAAAGTTGCATTATTTGACCGAGCAGTGCCTTTTGCGAATTTGATGAAAAGAAAATTAGCATTTTTTAAATAACGTGTTTAGTAAAACAAGAAAGGTTTAATTTCGTTTATGTACCTACTATAATATCTATGATGGGAGAGACTTGAAGGCTAAAAGGGAAATCAGTTTGAATTGGTCTGTGGTCTTCACATTGTTCTCGTGGTCGTGCACTGATACTTCCCATGCGGGAGATCCTGCGTTTGCCAGTCAAGTCGTTCTTTGCGGTGATGTCATTTCAATTCCTATTGCATATTGGATTGACTACAAATGAAAGGTGCTGCTTGCTCGTTTGTAAAATAACCTGAACTTAATTTTGAAAGGGATGTGAAACTAAAAAATTATTTATTGAAACATTTTATTTAAGGCATATCATAAAGTAAAAGATGGACAGAGAGTTAGATGTTATATATAATCTGACTCTTTGCCTTCTGTCCGATGGCACTTTTTTATGCCGTTAGTTATTCCCACCAGTTTTGCACCCTGTTCTATTATTCAACCGCCTCGTACTAACACAGTTTCTTGTTGCAAAACAGCAGCCATGATGCTGGTCCAGCGGTTGTTGTTTTTGTGGCAGATTTTGGAGGGTGTCCCGGTACGCAGTGTGTGTTCTACACTGCTGTTTTTAGTCTTTTAAAACTCCACCAACATTGTTTGTATGACAACATATAGAATTGGTTTATTATCAATATGAATTGTACTACCTACACCTAAATCTGAGCTTGTAGTACATTTCTTGGTGTCAGGTATATAAAGGAAGGGTAATGTTGTCGTTGTCTAGTTAAAGATAGGAAGTAATTAAATTTGTCATTGTCACATCTGGAAAATGAATTTACAGTGTTATTTATTATTACAATTGACAACTATTTTCTTAGGGTTGTTTGTGTGTGTGTGTGTGTGTGGTTGTGTTTTGTGTTGCATTTATTAAATAAAGATTGTTTTTAAAATCCCCCACCCAACATTTGATTGATATCCCGACAGATATACGAACTGGCCAAAGAGACGGTGTTTTTACTGCTGGATTTCAACCCGGACACCCAGGGCCTTCTAGACTGGGTCATCGACCGTTGCTACACGGGCCAGAATGAAGTGGCAGACGGCTGCTTCAACGCTTTGGCTGCTGTTTTCCAAACTAGGTGAGTCAGATTGAGCGGGCTGTCGGCCGAGTGAATGATCTCAATTGGCGAGGAGGCAGATGTGGGTTTGAGGTTCGATTCCCACCTTTATGTGATGAAAACTATTTTTCTTTCTTATTTCTTATCTTGATTAAGGCTTTGTTATCTCTGAATTTTTTCCTGACGACCAACTTTTTTCTCTTCTTGAAAATGCACGTTCTTTATTTATCTAATATTGTTTTTTTAATTTTAAAAATTTCAGAGAATACCCATGTGACCATGTGGCCATGTTGAATCTTGCTCTGCTCAACGTTGGGAATCCCCGTATTTCTATCCACGAGACCGCCATCCAACTTTTGCATCTTCTCGACTTAAGGTACGATACTGGATAGAGTTGTGATGATTGATTATATAGATTATATCTATAAGAATCAATGTTTGTGTGTCTGATTCCACTTTTTAGCAAAGGAAATAAAACTGTCAGAAATGAAACTTCGCGTAGCGTAAACAAATTAACCAGCCGACAAAATAACTGCTTTATTTTTCAATTTCGGCATATTTTAAGACAGCGTTTTAAAAATTAATTCGACAAACAAAATTTTTAAAGAATAGGACGACGTTTTTACAACCCGCATTCAAGAAGAACGTCCGTTTTTTAGCACCAATTCGCACTGTGTGCATTGTGATATCGTATAAATCGGAAAAAGTTGTGCATTTTTGAGTGCACGATGGTAACCCCGTTCCAGGGGATGGCTCCTGCAGCTAGTGTCATATAATTCTAAGGGAGGGGAATGTATAAATATTTGAGATATGCTATCATCTATTCCATAATTACTACTACTAGATTGTTTCCAAAAGGTCACAGTCCTCAAGAAGACTAGCATGAATTTATTATGATTTGAACTCACCAACCAGGCGTGAAATGTAACTTAACCTTTAACCTTCTTCCTGTTGTTTGTGTCAGGTTTTTCCAAGAGGCCCCCGTGTTCAAGGAGAGCAACGAAGACGGCTCCTCCCCCAAGGCCCCTCTCAACGACGTCTTCCTGGCCGTGGCCTACTGCAACTCGCAGATGTTTGTGTCGGACCAATTGGCCAGGACCCACATCGACCTCACCCTGCCCATGTTTTCAGGTAGGATTTAAAGCAGTTTGGGTTTATATAATATATATTCTACAGAAATCTACAGGCAGTACCATTTCAGTGTATCACAATTCATCAGTGTAGATATTCCCTCTTTTGAGTAAAAGGGCGACAATAAGACTGAGCGCAAAAGAGTTCTCAAATCCACGGTATGTGTGTGTGTGTGTGTGTGATAAAGAGAGAGAGCCTTTGGGTGGTAATGAATGGGTACAGGTGTAAGGAAAGAGAAATAGAAAATAGACAGACAGACAAAAACACATATATAAATTCAACTTTGCCTTCTATCTCTATCCGATGTACAGAAATCACCCAAAGGTTTCAGACTGCGTGTCCCTCCGTACGCCAGACTCTCCTCAAATACCTGCTGCCGTGGCTACACAACATGGAGTTGGTGGACCCTTCCCTGCCCCAAACCCCGCCCCTCACCTCCTTCCTCACTCGCCTCACAGACGGCCAGTCGGACACGTTTGATCCTCCGCTGAAAGGAGAGGGCTGGGGCTCGACGCAAGCCACAGAGATGGTCCTCAACAACCTGTTCTACATCACTGTCAAGGTATACTGGCCCGATAGACTACTCTGTAAAGGCCTGTGTAAATCTTCTGTCAATTATACCAATATTGCCCCTATAAATATAAAACAGGATTGTAATTCTTCAGTCAATTCTCTGATTTCAGACTTTTTTACTATTCAAGTGGACTAGTTTTTCTTCTTTCCGCATAGCTATTTTCATTTCATTGGGATACGAAATGTTTCATACTATTTTCTTTATTTGCCATGTGTACACCCCTGAAAGTTGAATATATTATAATTGATTATTTATTGTGTAACTTTTCATTTTCGTTTTAGTTTGGAGACGACCACCCCCTAGAGATTGAGGCACTGTGGGCGGCTCTGGTCTCCTGTTGGCCTTTCAACCTGAAGGTCATCATTCGCTACTTGATCATCATCGCTAACATCGCTGCCACCGATCTTCTCCCTTACGTAAGTGGGCTGAACGGTTGTCACAGACTTGCTAACCATCCCGGGAATTTCTGGGTCTGTCCTAGATTTTGGTTTCTACTCAAAACAGGATATGACCCAGTGCCAAAAGGTGGAGCCAAAAAGTGGTCACCACCAAGAAAAAATTAATGTCAGAATTTTTGACTTTCAATAGGTTTTTCTAGTTGTCATATGTATGT
>JAULCB010221370.1:0-13669 GCA_032358575.1 Dendronotus rufus
GATGTCCGAGCGGCCATTTTGTTTATTTACCCCGGAAGCTATTATTATTATTTAGGGTCTTAGGACCTCTATATAACACTACTAAATACTACTAAATATTGTCCGAATAACTGGGTTCAGTTATTCGGACTATAGTCTGAATAACCTCAGCCTTTTTTTAATTAGTATAATCGCCTGACTGTGCGACTCTCATTCTGATCTAGAAATTACTTTTATAGCAAAGTATATGAAACTGTTTGAATTTACCAAAACTTCCTGTTGTTCGTAATTCAATAGTTGTACATCCTTTTCTGAAAGATCAATTCCAAGAAGGTAAATTGTATGTATTTTCTTTCTTTCTTATAGGATACAAAAGTTTTGGCAGATATATTGGAGAAGAGTACACATAGCCTGGAGTCCAGGACTATCACCGTCTGTAGTGGACTGGATCTTGTGAATATCACATACACCCTACTGATTTCAAGGGAACCAGACGTGGCTAGGGTAAGATGGACATTCAAAAATAATGTGGATGATATTGAAAATAAAAATTATGAAGAGAAACAATGGAAATACTGAACCACATGATAAGATGTTGTTGGTTATTATTTTAGAGTATAAGAAAAAAGGAAGTTGATAATGGTTATTTGATATCTTTTTATTCATTGAATTGAAATTCCACACACTCTTATCTCATTGAATTACCAGCCAACCAAGGAGATGAGACAAAGGACTAATTCCATATCATGCTGTTTCAAGTTTAAGGAAATTTGTCAAAGGAAACCTAACAATCTCATTATTTTAAAACCGTTGTTAAAAGAAAAATGGCTGTTTATTAAGATGAATATTTTCTTTAATTACCCAAAAGTAGTTCGGTTTTTTATTTTGTCAGAAATGACTATTGATATATATTCACAAGATCCTAATTAATAGCTGTATTTCATAATGAATGAATTCCACAGCTTTGGTTTGAAGGGCTACGCACAATAACCCTGAACACCAAGGCGAATAATGTCTGTCCAATGACACAGTTGAAAAAACAGTAAGTTTGGCATATGAACATTTTATATAATTGACTTAGGTTAAAGCAGATCAAAGTGATAAACTTGATTAAATATGTATCTTATTAGTTTGTTTTTAGACAAGAATTAAGGATAAGCTTCAAAGAGGTTAGTATTGCTATGACCATGTCTTTCTTTTTAGATATTATTGAAGATTTTTAGTGTTGATGAGTTACATTGACCAGTTATTTGTAACTATGTGTCGACTGTTTTCCGTATTGATGATGTATTGATATTCAAGTTGTCTTACATATTCCTCAATATTTCTTTTTGTAACTTATATTTTAAATGTATATTTTATACTTGTTTAAAACCAATTTTTATATTATCTTTTCCTGCAGCTGGATTAAATTATGTTTTATGGTCAACCCAAGTGGAAAGATTCCAGTCAGAGGGTAAGAATTTTATGTCACCACCTCCTCCCTCTATTCAACTTATATGTTAGAATTTTAGTTGTCGTAGAACGTTTTCATTCAACAGGTTCAGCAATAAAGAAAGTGATACGAATATGTTGACATTGATAGCTGAATAGTTGAAGCATACTTTAGATCGTGATTCTCTCAACATTTATCAAGTACTTATTATTAGTATTTGAGGCTGGTATAAAACTTCCATGGATAGAATTATCGCATGAGTTTGTTTGCTTTGTAAAGAAATTTGATATTGAATCAAAAAGGTAGGAATGAAGATATAAGTTTGAATTTATTTTTCTTTCTTTCCCTAAATGAATGAAATTTGTTCTTTACAGTATCACAAGAACCTTTGCCTCTGGAAAAACTGAGAAAATGGTCATGTCAAGTCTCAAAGATTTAGGGCTTCCAAGTGGAAAAGTACGTTTGTTTTCTTATATTTAAAGAACTAGTTAATATTTTCCAGAATTTCTTTTTGTCATTATTGCTTACCATGAAGAAAATTATATCTAGAATGCTTTTCAATATTCAGAAATTTTTAAGAGATATAATTCAAATACATGATTCTTAACTTGTTTTCTTTTCATTGTATATGTTTGCCGGGTGGTCAGACCGCAACTCGTTGGAAGGTACAGAAACTATTTTCCATAAACACAAACAAAATTATCATTATGTGTGAAGAAAGATCATGAGGTCTATTGTGCATCTGAACTGTATATTATTACTCAGGGGAATATTTCACTCCTTCAAATTCATTATAAGCAGAATTTTGGAATTTTGGTGACATCTAAGAGGTTTTAACTCATTCATATTGCTCCTCTCATTATTTCTGAAATGTTGTTTCTATTAATACGTTTCTTTCCAGGTTGATGAGATTGATCCTTGCCTGTTCACCTTTGACAAATTCTATGATCTTTACCACATGATTTGTCCAAGGTCTGATATCGAAGAGTTGTTTAAAGACTTGTAAGTATTGATTACTGATTTGTTTAAAAATTGATGTTTGTTATAATTCTATTTCTCATTGAGAAAGATTATATAATAAAAAGGCGAGATTAAATTGGATTTTATTTTATTGGTGGCTAGAGGATGTTCATGCCTGTACTTCTTGCCTTCAAATTCAAACAATAGTCATATTTTTCCCTCGTACTGTATGACATGAATATGTTTGTGCTCTTTCTTTATGCAAAGAAGATAAAACAAATTTCTTATTTTTAAAACTTCTTATTTCAACATTAGATCTCTCATTGATTGAATTTTGTCCCCCCTGCATTGACCTTGAACAGGAAAGTTTAAAGATATTTTAATAATTATTCTGTTGTTTTTACAGGTCACATAGTCGCTCCTTTTTGACTATTCCACAACTTATTGATTTTTTCAATGATGTAAGTTACTTTATCTTCGTAAAGTTAAGTTAGGTATTACAAATTCTCAATAATGTAAAGACATTTTTTTGTGTATGGACAAAAGTTGATCATGTTGTTGATGTAAAATGTTGTTAAATAATGGACATAATATTGTGCTGAGTGGGAAATGAATAAAAAATAAATCATAAGTTGTTGTTAACAGTATAACATATTGTAAAGCACATAACAGGCTTCTTGTATCCTCTGATGTGTTATGCATATGTGCGTTGTCTGCCAGGAACAAATGTGGTATTGGGAAGCACTTAGACTGAAGACTGTGAATGAGCGCTTTATAGACACTATCATTTTAAAAAAAAAAATCAAGCTATCTTCGTGATCTTGATATCAATCGATAGGTATTATGAAATGAACTAACCTTTCTGTCATATATTATTATTTTTCAGAGTCAAAGAGATCCTCGTCTGAATGAGATTCTTTTTCCCTTCTACAATCCGGGACGGGTCAAACATATAATCCTGGCTTATGAAACTGATCCTGAATACTTGAGCAAAGGTATAGTTAATGAACTACTAATTGAAAAACATTCTGAGGTTGTGTGAAGTTTAGAAATTCCTTTAAAAAAACACTTAAATCTGGATTGTGTTTATCCTTCAGATTTTTATTCTTGAGTAATGCTATTTAACAGTATGAGCTCATAAGTCTCATAACTTCCTATTGCTTTCATGAAAATCAGAAAGAGAAAAAAGTCAAAACTAGTTTGGGGTTTGTTTGATTTGATCAAGTGGGAGTTAGATTCAGATTAGATTTATTCTTTAATTTGTGAATCTTTCTCAAAGTTTACATTTGTTTTGATTCTTACACTATTAACAAATGCATTGTAATTTCTTTGAAGGATTAATAAAGTATATCTTATCTTATCTCATCTTAGAATGGCTGAGTATGGACGGCTTCTGTCGGTACCTGATGTCCGATGAGAATGCCCCCGTGTTTCTGGACCGGCTGGACAACTACATGGACATGGATCAGCCGCTGGCCCATTACATCATCAACTCTTCTCACAACACCTATCTCACCGGCAGACAGTTTGGAGGACGCTCCTCCGTAGAGATGTATCGACAGGTCCTTCTGGCCGGATGCAGGTTTGGAGATTCTACCACTTTATATAGGTTATGATATTATTTGTGTAGAGATATTTATTTTTAAAAAATGGGACTATTTATATAACGCTTATCCACGGTCATCACCATGCTCTAAGTGCTTCACAATGCCACATTTATCCCAGGCAAAACATGTAACACATCAGACAAGACATGCGGCCTGTTAGACGCGTATACAATTTTTCGGACAAAGATAACTCCAGATCGTCTGGACAATTACATGGACATGGATCAGCCGCTGGCCCATTACATCATATTATATATCATTGGGTAAAAAAAGCCAGCCAACCCCATACAGATGATACAGATGGGTTTAAAACAGGGGTTGGGAATGGATGTTTTGTAGGGAGGACCAATTTTAGTTTAACAGTAATCAGTTATGGGCCGCTTTTACGAATTTTGATATGATTACATGTAAGTAACAATATCTATAACACCCAAACAAACATAACAATATGTTGTATTTATGTTGAAAATAAAGTGTCTGCAAGATTGTAAAATAAGCTGTACGGGCTGTAGTTTGGCTATAAATAATACATGATTTGTTTTCCGCCAGATGTGTTGAATTGGATTGTTGGGATGGTCGGAATGAAGACCAGGAGCCCATCATCACCCACGGCAAAGCCATGTGCACTGATATTTTATTCAAAGAAGTAATCCATGCCATCAAAGAGACTGCATTTGTCACGTCACAATTTCCCGTCATCCTGTCATTTGAAAATCATTGCAGGTTGGACTCCATTTATTTTGTCATTCTTTCATTTCATGCACTTGGCTTTACTTTTCATTATACCATTTCATTATTCTCTTCATTGAAAAAATTGTCCATTAATTGTCTTTTCGCAATGATGTTGTTACTTTAGTGTCTGTGAAATAAATTTGTCATGTGGACACATGCATCAGAGACAAAGACTTGTAGACACACACACACTCTTATTATGCTTTCCTTAATGATTGATGGTTCTTTGTTACTTTCAGTAAACTACAGCAATACAAGATGTCCAAATACTGTGAGGATTTATTGGGAGAATACCTTCTGAAACGTCCCTTGGAAGGACATCCGGTAAGTCTTGTGCTTGTTGTGGTGTTAGGACCCAGGTTTTGATTTGGTTAGGGTTGGGTCTGACATTAAATCCTTGGGAAATACTTCTTTAAACTCATTTCAAATACCAATTAAATGGCATTAACGGCTTTGGATAAGGTGCAAATCGTCACTTGTCCACTTGACAATATTGCAATGGGATTAGCTCCGGGGGACTTGCTACTTTTACTTACTTCAGAGAAGTGGATATTTTGAAAAACTATAAAGATTACAATGAGCCAATATAAGATCTAAGAGTAGAGGGTTATGGTTTAAATGAACTTGAAATATTTTTTTCTGATGTTTAAAAATGTTATTTCAAAAGTTGTAATGTTTCTATTATTTGTCTTCCTATTTGCCAGCTGGAGTCAGGGGAGCCTTTACCCTCCCCCAATGAGCTTAAGTGCAAGATTTTGATCAAGAATAAAAGACTCAAGCCAGAAATAGAGAAATGTAAGTGTTTGCTCCCTTCAAACATGTGTGTGTGTATCTTTATAATATCAATCTCGTCCTATTTGATAGGATGCTATCTTTTTGTTCAACCAAGGACTATTCTGAAACATTTAAAGAGTAATAAGATACTTTAGTATGTCTTAAATATTTATAGATTCAGTTCTCACTTTTGTCACTGTGTCGGCCACCTCTGAAACATATTATCTTTAATGGGTTTCTTCTTTCCCCCTCTATTTTCAGTGCAATTGGAATTAATGCAGAAAGGAATGATCCAATTTGTGAATGAAGAAAATGAAGTGATTGATGATCCAAATGTTCCCCCTCTAGATGGAGAAGCTGATGGTAAGTGTTGAATGCAACGTTATGGAATTTTTGACATTCTTTCTCCAACAGTCTTTTATTTTTTGGTATCAAATCATCATTCATTCATTCATCAGTTCGTTATAGCCATTTTAACTGACTCTTATTTACAGATTTTTTTTCTTTGGCTGTTGTAGGAAGTTTGTAAAGTATTAAATATCTTTCAATATTTTTTAAGTGTTGTGAACACAAAAGCACAATGATGTTGATAATGTACAGTGATGTTTGTTTTGCCTCACAGTTGCATTTAATGTGGTTTTCTATACATTAGTTATCATATATATACCAATATGCAAGTTGAGTGTCGTGTATCTATTTCAATATGAAAAAAAAGACGAAGGGAATTTTAAGGTCACGGCCGAATTAATTCTCTAATTTATTTGAGAAAATCATACATACACATACAATGGTAGATTACTGTCTGAAGAAATTTAAGATGCAATGTTTCAAAATTTGATATCAGTTACTAAACAAAATTTGAAAAGCATAAGAAATCTAGAGCCTCATTCTTATCACATTATTTGGGCGTGATTGATTCTCAATTTTGTTTTCAGAAAAGTAAGATTGAGAATAGCAGATGTTATAGAAAAGAATTATCTTAAAATCATTTCCTTCAATTCTATGTAGGAAGCACAATCTTCTATTCAACAATAGAATTACTTTACATTTCTTTTGTTTATTTACTCTATTCAATGTTTTTACCATGGCTAGAAACATATTAGAGACTTTTGGATCATTTGTGTAAAGTCTCATATTGTAAGAAATTTTGCTCCTGTTCACAACGGTTGCATTGAACTTCTGGGAATCCCTGTTTTAATAATAATAATAATAATAAATCTTTATTGTTCTTGATAGGCAATATTCCATTTGATTAACATCAAGTGATTTCATGACACGACAACACAATACTCAGACAGTTTACACACATTGCCATACGACAACACACACACACTCACAAATTTTTTTAGATGAAAAAATACATGCATCGGTTTAATCAAATGTCTTTACCAAGAAAATTGAAAGATTATCTCACATTAAATTCTCTCGTTGTTGAAAATGAAAGATAATCAACTGTTGGAAAATCTAAATCTTCATTGTATGAATCTTAGAGTGTGGGGAATCATTTTTTTCATTCATATTCATCTGATAGATGATAATGAAAGGGAGATGGGAGGGGATAGGAGGGAATGAGAGTGATCTAGATGATAATGGATCAGTGGAAACATTGAACTTGCCGGTGATGCAAGTCTTATTATTGTCAATGATTTTAAATGTCACCTGACCTTTTCATACTTTCTCCTTAGGTGTTTTTCCAGCATGCTTCCTATTTTGATTGATTACATATCCTCCTCCTCCTTGTTCTTGTTCTTCTTGTTCTTTTTCTTCTTGTTCTTCTTCTTGTTCTTCTTGTTCTTGTTCTTTTTGTTCTTTTTGTCCTTGTTCTTCTTCTTCTCGGCTCATCCCATAATATTCGGGGGTTGCCACAGCAGCGAATTGGTATTTCTGATTACTGCATTGGTTTTGGCACGATTTTTACGCCGGATGCCCTTCCTGACGCAACCAAGTATTAATCTGAGTTCACAAAGTCCTCTGGTTGTACCGGTCCACACGCCTGAATATCAGAGAAAAGAAATACACCTCTTTTACCTTTATAAATTAAAATAGAGGTGGAAGTGCTGGACAATGCCGAAATGCGAAGCCTTAAGAGAAAAAATAATGATGAAATATTTCTTGCTGCCAAGGCATTGAATTGAACCCATCCATACCTGCAAAGGCAATCTGAACATTTTCTTGTCTTTCTTATTTCTTTTCTGAAGGCTTTTTCGACATGGCACATTCCTTTCATCTCTATTCTGAATTGTCTTTTCCAATGTTATCTTATCTTTGAAATGGCCTTCCAAAACACTGCTTACTTGAAATTGTTCATGGGTGTGTCTCTGTGTGTGTGTCCTGTCCTGAACCTTTTACTGTCAACTGTTTGCTCCTTTCTGACTTATTCTGACCCGTGAGTGCAGATTTTATTTTTCTATTAAAAGACAGTTATTGTTTTATTTTTTATTGATTTTATTATTTATGCTTAAAATGCTTCCGTTGAGTTTGTACCTACCACCATTTGGTCTCTGCTTACCCTGCAAGTAACCTCAAGTTGGTGTGTGTGCAAGTGTGTCTTTTATGTATTCCTCTCATGCCTGTCTTCTCACTCCCCAGATGATGATGCAGATAGTGCAAGTAGTGTCGAAAGCACCCCACAAACTAAAGAAGTCACCACCACCACTACCACCATCACCACCTCCACCACCACTACCACTACCAAATCCTCTGGTACAAACATGACATCAGACTGTTATTATTCCTATCCATCCTGGTTATGATGAATTGTCATACCTATATCTTTACTTTATACATCGTTCACCTTATCCTCCTCTCCTCTGTTCTTTTTTTTACCATTTGGTATTAATTTCAGTTTCCTTTTGTTGATTCCTCAGTTTCAACTTTAAACCATATCATTATAAATGGACAATGATTTGTGTCTTGTTTGCAAAGATTCCTGAGGTTGCCCTCCTTTTGGTTATTGTTTGCCATGAATGATATTGTTCTATCATAAGAGTGACCATAAATCTCTGTCTCATTGTTCACTTTTATACGAATTGAATTGAGCACAATTTAAAATATTTTCATGTCATTTTGGTTTCATGCATGTCACACTCCTACCCCTATAATATAATGTGAACAAATTGATTGAACAAAAGCAAATCTCGGACGACGATCATTGCATATTTCATGTACAGTAAAAACCTGGTGATAAGCAAGAATGGGGGTATATCGCGTCTGTATAATAAGGTTTCAGTGTACATAATATGAAATATGTTTGTACAAAGTTTAAAAAGCCAGTTGCGATAGAGATGATTGCGTAGTAGTGTATAAGATAAGATAAGATAATCTTTATTTGTCCTTAAAAAGGCACATTGTTATGGCGAAAAGCAGCAAACAATAAATAACATGAATACATAATAATCATCACATCGAACAAAAATTATTCAAAGCAATAATAAAAAGACACTGGTTTACAATAATTTGACAGCAGCAGGTAAAAAGGATCTTCTATATCTTTCACGTTTGCATTTAAACAAAATGGGTTTGGGTGTAATCGTTATTAGATGAACCTTACTTTGATGGAATGTGAATGTTCTCACCACTTCTTTTTTAAATTATTCATTTGCACTAGCACAGAATGTCATCATTCATTTCTCTTTGTAAACCAAAACTGATTGCATGCAAAGAATACAGCCATTCTTATTCTTTTCTATCCTCAGTTTGCGTCTTTTGCTATTGTTTATTTCAGCAGGTTTTTAAAAACTTTTCAGTCACTTCATTTAATTTCAGATCTGTGAGATTTGTTTTATTTTGAGATTTTTTATTTATTACATTGCACCATTCGTAAAGTAAATGGGACAGGTAGGGGTGCAAAGATTACAATGAATAAAGATGTGTTTTATACAACACATTGTTACATGTACTTGAAGAAAAATATGTATAATCTCTCCCTCCACTGATTACTGTAACCTAAAGTGGCCCTCCGTGCAAAAAGTTTGCCCACCCTCTGACTGGTTTGTAGTGCCACATAGAGATGGGACTATTTTATTTGTATGCACATAGAGACTTAATCCACCTTTTTGCATACAAAATAGATTGGTTTGACATTTTTTAGGTGACAGGAATAGGAATTCTTTGCATGTTTTCATTTTTGTTAAAGACCTAGATTCATTGTGTTTCCATTTAAGAAAATGTTAGTTTCACTTTTTTAAAGTTTCATTTGAGCATGCTGTCATCACCATTATCTTATTATTATTATTTTATATCTCCCCTTCCTTCCAACTCCTTTCCTTTTTTTGAAAATATCATCCTAAGATAGGACTTTCATTCGATGTACCTCATACAAACCAATTATTGTCATATTATGACTAAGCATTACATATATAATGGTCAGAATTTCCTGCCATTGCTTCAGGAAATGGGATAGCAGTAAGTCAGTGGTAGGTGTTCCGTCTATGAATTGAAATGTCATGGGTTAAAGACTCGACTAATACCGATCAAAAAGTATCTTTTTATCTGAACTTTTAACAGCTTTTATAAGAAAAGAAAGGCGTGTTGTGCATAAGGTTGTGTCGCCTTTCTTCTTTTCCTTATCTAAAAGAGCGTCCTTTTCCCTGATATGATATGACCAGGCTTACATGCGTACTACTACCTGTACCTGCTTATAGGTTATAGTTCTTCTCTTGTGCACTGCTTATAGTTATAGTTAATAGGATTTGATAGATAAAGAAAAAAGGGAACTGTCAATCATTGAAACTTTCAATATGTATTTTTTTTCTTCATCTCGCTATTATTAGAAGTCGTCCCAGGAGGTCTCAAACTAGGTGAAACAGAGGCCCACCCTGAGCTTGCTAAAACGGCCACTGGGAGCGTTGACTCGGATTCCGAGAGCAAGAAGATCACTGTCAAATCCAAGAAAGCCAAAGAGGAAGTATGTCAAAGTGTTTTTTGTTGCCTCAGTGCAGTACATATATATTTTCTGCGTGCCACTCTTATTATTCATCCAATGCTTCCTTTTTGCATTTACAAACTTACGTCCCTTCTTGTTTATTGTTTGTGTAATTATTTCCTGCCGTGTTGTTTTTGGTGAAACGTAAATGATAGTAGTTGTAAATGTTCTGGTATTTAAAAGTCGGATCATTTTAGAGATGATACAGTAGAACATGGATATAAAGAAAAGGCTTCGTCATCACAGGTAGATATCAGTCTTTCATTATATCTATATGTAGCAAATAAGGAAAGAACCTATTTAGGCAAACGAATGCGTTTTCTTTAATCCCATCAATTCGTAACAAGCCTGCTGTTTATGGTATAGGAATCCTCCTCCACTGTAGTTGTAAAAGGCAATACCATGATATTATACCAGTAAGGTTGAGTGGTGAACAAGAAACAACTGTGAGTGTGTGAGTTATGTTTAAGGAATGAATATTCTGAGTGTTTGTAAAGTGCTGTTGAGCATCTTAGGTGGAAACTGGCGTTATTTAAAAGTACATATTACATTATTATTATTATTGACTATTGTTTATTATTATTATCATCATTATACAGGCCTGTAAATCTTCAGCCAATATGTCTGATTTCAGACTTTTTTTTACTATCCAAGTGGACTGAAAAGCCACTAGCTTTTGCTTCCACATTGATATTTTCATTGGGATATGAAATGTTACAGACAAACTTTTTATTTGCCATTTCCACCCCTGATTATACCTATGTTTGTGGCCTGTCTGTTGTTGTGTTTGTAGCTGGATGACCTCCTGAAGACGGACTCGATGGACGGGCTGACGGCGGATGAAGAGGCAGCCCTCATGTCGTCGTACCATTACACCAGCGCTACCACCAACATCCACCCCTACCTGTCAGCCATGGTCAACTATGCTCAACCCGTCAAGTTCTCCGGCTTCGATATTGCAGAAGGTGAGGATAGGAGTCCTCAAAGCTTGTAGAAAGAATCTTTCTTTTTTTGTACCGCGTTTTTTTGTTTTACCACAGGGTGTTTCCGGTTACAATTTATTTATTGCTTAATATTTCATATTATTATCATCATGATTTGAAATACACCACCCCCTTTTTCTTTCCAGTTGACACGCTCTTGTTGGGTCATATTTTATTTCATATAAGTATTTATGACGAAAGGCGCTTATTATTATTATTATTATTATTATTATGTATTTTGTACTGGACTTGTCTCAATCTAGTGTTTAATACAGTGCGTCTATTCTTTAATCTTTTCTGCCTATTCTACCATAATTTTCAAAGGTTGAAGTGTTTCATTTTACCCCCCCCTATTATTATTGTTTTTAGATAATGGGAGCATGCGGTTATTGAATTTTATAGATTGAGGTGTATATATCAATATAAATAATGGCTTTATCATATTCTCAAATTCTTTGCTCTCTTTGACAGTCTGTTGATTGTTGATTATTTAAGAATGTATTAAAACACAGGAATGTATTTTTTTTAAAACCAAAAAGACAGTCAAATTATCAGAATATCTTGAAAATCATCTGTAAATATTTGAAGTCGGATTGTTCCTTGTTTTCAGTAAGTAATCAAGTGAAACAGGCTAGAATATCTGATTCGTGTAATTTCTTTTTTATTTCAATAAAAATGTATTTATTATTTTTCTAATCCTGACATAGCTAAAAGTTTTTGATATTAAAAATAAATCTTGATTACATTTTTTTTTATAAGTTTGAAACTCATATTTACATGTAAAATAAGCTCACCTGTAAGTGACTTTTAATCCTTTCAGACAGAAATATACAGTACCACATGTCCTCCTTCAATGAAAATACTGGTCTGGGTTACCTAAAAACCCAGGCTCTTGAATTCGTCAAGTATCCTTCCAAACGTGCACACACATGGACATTTCCACTCTTTTTTGGATGGGTCATTTTGCGGTACTATAAGATCTGTGTAAGCATGCTTTATATCGGTGGTGACTTGCGCTAACCGTGTAACTGGTTAAGTTTCAAGTTGTTTAAAAAAAGCCTAAACTGCTTACGTCATCCTTCATATCCCTGAGAAATAGTAGGCATCACCATTCACTATAACTGTAAATTACATTTTGGGCTTAATCATAGATGGTTACAGATTTGTGGTTAGATAAAACAAAATAAGTTTGTTTCATTAAGTTGCATGGGGTCTATATTGTGTAACTGTGGAGAATTGTGCACTATAACTTTGTAAATTGCTTATGGATGACAAAAACTAGGGTTACAAACATGCAAATGAAATATATTAGTTAGTTAGTGTTAGACAAAGTGTTGATACATTTTTTAATTGCTGCATTGATAATCACAAAAATAATAAGTAGATATGGAGCCGGGTTAGTGTTTTCCTCTTCCTGAACATTCAAAAATTACCAGTTACACGGTTAGCGATATTTGTGTGTACTTTTGTTTGTCTCTTACCCTCATATTTCCTATCTAATCATTAGGTTGCAAATAGCGCACACATTATACTAATCCTTTTCACATTATTGCACTCGTGCAAATTTTCTTATATATTGGTATAGAATATAGTTAGTTTAGAAATTTTCTTAAAAAGCATCAAATTGTTGAGAATAGATATTATTCATGATCAAACAGCTGAAATCCATTGGTAGTCTAATGACTCAAAGCATTTATTGTTTACTTCTTAACACGAAAATAAATTCTGTCATTTATTTGACTTTTTAGCTCAACTTTTAAGTGGTAAAAGAACGTTGCAGTTGTAAATATAATTGGAATTTCACGAATGTAGATACAAATTTTTCAGGAATACTGCTCCACTCCTTTTTTGTATTTTTTAAATAACACATAATGTACTAATGAAACGCACATCTACATCTATACCTACAGTTCAAGCTGATTGCAAAATGTCCAGATTATAATATTTGAATTCCTTCTTTATATCTTATCGTTATCCTCGTCAAGGGTGTATTAATTGTACACATGTCAACTTGCTTAACCCTGGATTCTCTTACTTTGTGAAAGAAAACACATTATGAAGAATGCCTTGAATATCAACAATTGTTAATAACCTTACTACTATATGTGTGGTGGCACAGGAAAACCAGTCGGAAGTCACGAGCGGTGATTTTGTGCTATGCCTAAAAGAAGTTGAAAAAGTGATTTTTAAGAAAATTTGGATTCAGACAAATTTGTTTTCCTTAAAGCCTTTTTTATCACCTGACGAAATATTTTGTTTGAATTCAATCTCTAAA
>JAULCB010221481.1:0-13668 GCA_032358575.1 Dendronotus rufus
GTAGTGTATGCATTGAATGTTTGTATTGCCATGCCATGTTAGATATGTTATTATGATGTCAATGTTTTTTTCCATGTCTGTACTCTCTTCACACAAACAATCTACTTCTGTTTCTTATCTTTTCACTGAAACTTATCGTCTTACTTTTTCGGCGCTGTTATGATCCAAGAGATCGAAGAGCCGTAAAACTCTAAAACAAACAAACAAATATAACTCTCCTCTCTCGTTCCAGATTCTATGGGACTCGCAGAATCAGAAGTGGGTCAACGCAGACGGCACGGAGGAGGAAACGATGATTGCCGCCCCTCCCCCCAAAGACACAGACCTCATGGGTGGTAAGGATGATATTACAATGGTGGTGTTGGGTTTGTGTTTTTTTAGTATTCTTCGACCTTATGGGTTGTTAAAAACACTACAGAGGATTAAGTAAGTAAGTTTGGTATTCTATTGGTAGTCTTTTAAAATAAAATAATAAAAATAAATAGCTTTTATTGTCCCAATGGGCTCATTGTCATTTTGGGATCAATTCCGAATAAAAGACCGGAATAACCTGCGCGTCAGCCACAGAGCAGCGCCGCAATAGAGGCAATAGGAGTTAGGGTTTTTGCCCAAGGAAAAATATGAAGACATGTATGTGTCTACTGCATAATATGTGTATCCGTGTATTACTCTATATGTATGTCAGGGGTCTGACAAAACCTGTCGGAAGTCGCAGAAGCTGAGGGGTTTTTTTAGGAACAGAAAAAATCTGTGGAGATATCCTAAGAATTCAAAATGTATCTTACTCTGAATTCTTTCTCCTTTTCAAAAATATTTTTAGTAAAGGTTGGAATGTTTGCGTCGTCTGGCGGGTTTTTGCCATACTTCCAGACAATTGATTTTAGAACAGATTTACTCCTCGTATCAGACTAACACTTACGTTTTTATATCCATAATAATTTTACAATCATTTTCTCGTTAGAATCTTTCAGATTTATTCTGATTTTTATTTTTATTTTTGAATTGCCATTGACCCCCGTGTTTTATGTCCTGCCTTGTCCTCCTCTATGTCATCTGTAGGTAGCAGTAATGGTGCAGGGGGTCCTCCCGCCCCGTCCTCTATCCCCGGAGGGATGCCTCCTCCCCCTTCCTCAGGCCCTCCAGGGGCCAACAGGTTCTCTCTCAAGGCCAAAGGTGGGTGGTGGTAGTATCAGGGGGGGGGGGGGGGGTGTTTGTAATGTTATTATTTCACACCAGCCATACCATTCCAGCCATACCATTGTACTGCATCTAGTTAGTTAATAATAATAATAATAATAATAGATCTTTTTTGTCCTTGAAAGGCAATTTTTCATTTGATTACATCAAGCGATTACATAATACTATACAACGAACAGGTCTAGATGCTACTCACAAACGTATACATTGAGGAGATAACACACACACACACGCACATTGACAGCAATTTTCATTTGGTTACATCAGGCGATTACCAAGTTAGTTGGTCGTTTTAGGTATTATTAGCACACAGTGGACTGATCACCTACTTGTCGTAGTTCTTGATCCATAGTATTTCCCAGCTCTGTGTTATGTCAAAAGTGGTTATTGGGGCATCTGCCTCATTCTTACCATTTAAGACTGAGCATGGAGTTGGGTGCGTGCCGACACTGCGAAAGCGGTATAAGGCAAAGGATAATAAAACAAAATAAAAACCTGCCAACGCCGACTGGTTTTTGTTCACCAGTGCAGCAGTACCATAGATGGAAATCGATAAGGACAGTAAGAGAACTTGAAAGCTATATAGATACCATCATTATTCAGACCTATAAATCTTCAGCCAATAATTGTCCGATTTTATACCTTTTTCTTACTCTCCAAGTGGACTGAAAAGCCATTAGTAGTTTTGTTTCCACATTGCTTGCTACTATTTTCCATTGGGATATGACACGTTTCAGACTATTTGTTTGTTATTTGTTATTTACACCCCTGATTATTTATTATTATTTGAATTATTATTATTATTATTAATATGATATTCTATAGTATTATGTTCTTGTTGAAGGTTTACTTTTATGGAAAGCGCACTATAAATGCTTTTTATCATTATTATTATCATTTCTTTCCTTTGCTCCTTTTAAAGGTGTGCGTAGTAACCAATACGTCGATCTGAACAACCCCAAGCCGGTGGCCGTACCCCAAGGCCTCTTCAACGTGGGACCCACACCGACCTCCAACAGCTCGGCTGTCCCTCAGGTCTTTTTACCCGGTAAGGAAGCCGGACATCATAGGGGACCATCAAGATTGTTGGGTTATCCCTAAATAAAGCAATCTTCTTTGTGTCCGGAGGCACGCGAGGCCTGGACATGTCTCCTATACTGACCAAAATAAATTTAAAAGACTATAGTGCAATTTGAGAATAATATTTGAATTGAATTATTTGCCAATGTAACTTCCTATGTACACGTATCTGATATGTAATAATGTAATACGTTTTGCGTTGTCTTCATGGAAAGCGCACCATAAATGCTATTTATTATTATTATTAATATTATTATTTAGTGCGTCATTTTATTCCGTGCGGTTTTCCCATGATTTTATTCCATGGTTCCGTGTGTTGGTCTATTCCTCCCTGATACACAGGCTCTACCCCCGGCACAGCCAGCAGTCAAACCAGCAACAACACCAACAACAACAGTGAGAAAGAGGCCACTGGCAACAGCTTGCTGAATGTACCCGCCTCCTCCACCACCAATGATGTAAGGAATAATGATAGTAATGCTAATGTTAATAATAACAATGATAACTATTAATAATGATAACAATGATATTAATAATGATAACAATGATATTAATAATAATAACGATGATATTAATAATAATACATGGCATTTATATAGTGCCTTTTCCCATTAGAAATAGGCTCCAAGCAAGGCAACAGGAATAGAAAAGGGTTGCTTCTTTTCCTTATATAAATAACGGAATTTGAAGGGTATATTCTTCTTCCTCATTCCCTCTTTAAGATGGTAGATTTGCGTCCCGCAGTGATTTTTGAAAACACAAATTTGTGCGTTACTGTTGAGTTGTTATAACCTTACACCGAAAGGTACAAACGGTAAATTGATCAAGGAAGAAAGTACTGTTGAGTTGTTGTTTTAAAGATAAAAATATTGGTCTGTTTTTATGAATGATATGAAAGATATGATGATGACGTTACTGAGGATGGAATAAGCCTTGCGTGAAATAGAATGATAAAGAATCATATATGCCGAAAGTGGCAAGGCCACAGTGCTGCTTAGGAGAGCATGAGTTTATTCCAACTTTATTCTTATGTATTGATATATATATATCACTAATTGCCTGCTTTATTTCAAATCATATACATGTTTTTTTCTGTCAATCAATATCCTCCCTACTTGTCACAATCTTGTTCTATGTAATGTAGTTATTGTGTGTGTGTGTATGTGTGTTCTAAGCATGACTTCCCTGATGGAAGAAGCATGGACATCTAAAGTGTGTTATGTTAAGTTTCTTGCCCGCCCAAGGAAAAAAAACGAGGTGCCAAAGTGGGACTCGAACCCAGGTTATTTGGGTCTCAGTGCAATGTCTTAACCGCTCAGCCACCTCGCGTATTTGGGTAGTGTCTACACTATCTTGATTATTATTTGAAACTGGACATTGAATGAAAAAGGCAATGGATAACAAAACAAAAATATACCTAATAATTGGGTTTGCCGACACTGTTAATTGTGCTAATGCGGCATAAGGCATAGGGCATTGAATAACAAGACATAAAGGGGCTTGGAACTATGTTGGATGGAAAGTATTAACTAGACAATGTCCATCATAATCACTACTATAAAGTCTTCTAGTAGGGATAGGGCATGTTATGCATCAGGACCATTTTGCGAGTCCTTTTAGCTGTTTCATGTTTTTCTGTAAGATTTCCTTAGTGGGTTTTATTTCTGTTTCCTACAAACAAGAACTCAATCATTAGATTTATTTGTTCCCAGCACTTTGCGATCCGAAATGTGTCAACGTTCTCTCTTCCAACAACCAAACCAAACCAACACCAAACTTTTTTCTATTTATTTATTTTTAGACCATTTAAGATAAACGGACGCCTACCTCGTGCTTGATCTCAGAAGGTAGAAGAAATGTACAGTGGTTTTCCAAAACTTGTTAAGTCTTTTTTTTACCAGATCTCAGAAATTGAAGAAAACTCCCATTCGGTGTCTAATTGTGCTAATTACCAGCTGATGTTTGAACCCAAATTCAGTTCTGATTAAACAAGTTTTGGTGTGTAACTCTTTTTGTAGAATATCGCTGATTTACCCATTAAGGTACCTAGTGAGAAAGAAACCTCCATATTTTCTTTTAATCGACTGAACAAGTTTTGGTAAACCACTCTTCGATTGTACAATGGATCATGCAGTGCATCCCTTCATCTAAACCCACCCCTCATGATAACGCACCACGCTTTGCCTAAAGGCACACTACACATCCACTTGCTGCGAACACTGGATCATCTATTGCATTAAATTAAAGGACAGAGTAACGTCACAAAGCACACACCCTCCAATCACCAGGCGGGTTTTGACAGAAACCGCAAAACTCAAACTCAAACATTTCATATTTGCTTCTGAATTTGGAAATCAACTTGAGCACACAAGACTTATTATTTGAGCAAAAATCACCCACGGACATCATTACTCCATTTGGGTCTGCTTGGTTTTTTGGTTGGGTTTTGTTTTATGTCTATTGGGAGCGTTTGAGAATTTTCCTGCATAGGATAGAGCTTAGATTTGTATGAATGTTTTACAATCTTTGCCGTTTGAAGGTAGTGTGGTTTAAGATACCGTGGATTCTGATAATGGATCTGGAAAATTTTGCATTTTCAAAATTTTGTTTTATCCGAAAAGAAATTTAATCCAAAACTACCCGTCGACTCTGTTATCTCCTTTTTTAAATTATTAATTATTCTATTAACTTGCATCGCAGTATCCATCTCTCTGTAAATAATCTACTCTCATTTTATTTATTTTTAAATCTAATTTGACTTCCTATTCCATGCTGCAGCTAATTTTTGTTTTCTTGCTTATCACTAATAACAGTAAAGTGTAGACTTTTTATTTTTTTATTCTCTCTCTTTTCTCTCTGCCATCTTGTTTCCTTTTCCTGTGTTGTTGGACATACATTGATTTGATGGTGGTTGTGAAACGTCCCTCCCTACTTTATGGTTCTGTTCTTCGAAATAAACCGTCATCTTCCTTTTTCCCAGCAGTATGTGATATCTTCTTGTTAAACGGAATGAATAGATTATCAACACGATAGAGAAATATGGGTTTGGGTTCGGATCATTAGATTGACCTTTTTTTTTTAATAAATTAAAAAAGACTCGATGATTTTGTTTTGCTTGGGTTGGGTTGAATTTTTTATTTATTTTTTATTATTTTCTAAGTCTGCATGTTTATGAAATATGGATTCGGATGATTTTTACATCAGTTTTGATTATTGAAATGAAATGAGTGTGACGTTTGATTGAGTTTGTGTGCTATCCATTATTAAGCTGATTGGCCTGATGTTGTGTCTAGTAGTAGAACTAGTAATAGTATATAGTAATATAATGAGTGGGGCAATGATGGTTGGTGTCACTGTCATTCCAGCTTTCCCGATCTAGCTCTTTGAATTCCGTCAACCAAGAGGTGCAGCGACTGACGGGGCAGGTAAAACAACAACAAAAATACGCAAAAGAAGAAAAGAAAAAAAATGCCTTTGGTGCAACATTTCTTTAAACTGTGCAGTTGGGAAATTTATTCTCGTTTCCATTTTCTCATTTGCCTTTTCTTTACCATATTTATTGTTATCGTTATTATTAATACTTTGTATTCGTTTCTTCTACTGACACACACATAATACACGTATTACTATATTCCATTATAATTCATTTATTGTTTCTGCACGTATATAACCTGTTAGCATTTGTTGTATGTAGCGCAATTTCCTCTTTGTTATTCCATTGCGTAATGATAACCTTAACTATGTGGAAACAGGCGTTAAATAAGATAAAATGCTTTGGAACTTTTCTATCGCGAAATACTTTCCCGATCCACATATGGGAGCCAGTACCCTTTGTAACCCGGTGGAAGAATGGAAATTGTTCAAAGAGTATTTATTTCCTAAGGACTCGACATTGTACCAAATCTACCGGGATTCAAACCGGGGGCCTTTTGCAATTCGATCACTGAGCGATAGACTTGTCTTGTCCTATCCAGAAAGTGGCTCATGACCCGTCGGATGGTCAGGCTACTGACACCACCACCACCACCACTATGTCAACAAACTGGGCAGAAGACCACGGTTCTTTGGGCCCTTATTTATTGATAGGATAATAATGATAATTATAATGTACACTTAGAGTGCGCTCGTATCCCAAGTCGACTAGGCCCTAGGTGCATTACAATTACATTAACAATTGAAGGACGATGATGAGCACGCTAAGTGGATATAAGGCGCTATATCAATTTTTATTATTATTATGGGGAAATGTAACCAAAGCTGACCACACAGAAAATCCCGGCTTTCTCAGCACCCATTACTGCTTTAAAATGTCCTCCTCTATCGGAGATTGTGTAATAATTCATACAAAGGCTACTATTAACTAACAGACGTACATTTTGGGGGTTTGTTTGATCTTTATCTATTGTATTCATGATAAAGAGAGGGAGAGTTGTTTGTGTATTCGGTGGAGTATACTGCGATATAGTTTTCAACTAACACAAATACTTTTGCATCTTATCTTTGGCTTCCACTAATTCATTATTGTGTCGTAAACTGTATACAAACGACGTTCAGACTATTTATTTTTCATGGATCATTTTCAAAGATGTATGTATACCTACTTAGATATGCTATTATTTGTCGTGTTGTAAAGAGCGATGACTAGACTACTTGGAATGAACTGAAGGTAATGTAAGAATAAACAGCCCTTTTGTATTTGAAGAACTATTTGTACAATATCCAAATGGCGTAGTTCGTTCTCCTGTCGGAGGTAGGGCTGTTGCTGCACAATACAAATGTTTAACATTATTATTATTATTATTACTATTAATTATTTCTCTCAAATTTGCCATTTCTATTCTTGCACTTCTATACAGCTGTCTGTCCTACGTGGCGTAGATACTAAATACTATCTAGGCATACACTTTTCCTGGAAACTTTTTTCATTCCGACTAATCCATATCATTATTATTATTATTATCTTTCACTTTGACACTCTTATCTTAACACATTTCTTTCATTCGTAATCATTTCCCTCCTTCCACTTTCCTGTCTAGACTGTTGTTATTGTTAGACAATCCATGTGAATCGTAGTTAGGTATTATTGTTTTACCCGGAGATTTAAGCCGCATAGTAAATGGGGGGGGGGGGGTGTACTTGATAGGATTGGACTTCTGTTTCTCTGTTTCTCATTCTTTTGTCTAAATCTATGATGATCTTACTTTTTCGGAGCTCCATATAAATACATATCATCTAAAATGTGATGTGAACTATTTCAGATTATTTTTTTATTTGCCATTTACACCCCTGTATGGTTATGTCTTCGGCCTTTATGGATCGTGTTCAGGCATCGATGTGGTTTGGAGGTAAAGCTCCTACCTACCACCTGGTAGACCGTGGTTCAAATCCGGCTCGGACAAGTCTTTGATTACAGCTTGACATTGCTGCTTGGGTTCGAGTCCTATTCAGAGATGAACTAATAAAAAATGGGAAAGTCTCCTCTTTGATCTGACCATTGCTGTGTTGAATGAAAATGATATAAAACTACATACAAATACAAACATTGAAACTTTAGTTTTTAATTCCGCTTCCCCCACCCCAGCACCACTGTACTGCATGCTAGCTAGTTATAATTTAGTGAATCATTTGTGTAGATATTATTGAAGGTTAGGCCACTACGAGAGCGTAAAATATAAAAGCCAGTCATTTTACAATCTGCATAAGATTAACTTCTTCAGTTTGATAGGTATTATTATTATTAGCATCCTTACACCTAAAGGTATGAAAGGAACATTGATCAAGAAAGAAAGAAAGGTAGTATTATTAGTATTAGTATTATTATTAGTATTAGCTAGCATTTGGGGTTTTTTAGATTCTAGTTTTGAGTTCTGAAGTTTTTCAAACTTTTTAACTCTTACTATAATAATACAAAAAACTAAGACTAAGTCTAAGCTTGATCTGTAGCCATTCCCACAACCCTCAGCCATCCGTGCAGATGGACTTATCTAATCATTGAAAGAAGGGAACAAACATTGTACAATGCATTGTATTTGGTGAATTCATTCATGCCATTCATTTAAAAAAATTAAAATGTCCTGATTGCATTTCTTCTTAAATCTTTGTCAAGTACTCTTTGAATCAAGGATTTGAATTAATCTTTACCCTACTACTACTAGTACTAACTTAGATTAGTTGTGATGGGTAGAACACGGAGAGAAAATTGTTCTTGTGTTATTCTTGATTACCTGCCTAAAAAGGGTTGGCTGGCGTGTTACTACTACTCAAACACAGTTTCTTATTTTGATTATTTGATTTGTTTTCTCTTGTTTGTTAATTTTATGCTTCTTTTAAAAATAAAATCAAGACCAGATGGCATGTATGATTTATTTTTTGTTGTCATGTCCCCTCCATTCCTAGTGTAGATTCATTCAGTATTCACACAAGATGATTGTACAAACAAACAAAATTTTCTCGCCCATTTTTATTTTAGATTTAGAGACATGGTTTTGATTCTGGAGGTAGTGTGACTTTTTACCATCGATTGTTACAGGCATCGACCCTTTTTATTTTCATTCATTACAAACCAAATATAAGTCACCCTTCTATTATTCACAATGCGTAATGTTGAGTTCTTCAATAAATAACGTACCTACATTTTCTCCCTTTCTTCCTTGGCACCATTTTCATCTCCAGATGACCCCTGACACGACAGCCTCCTCCACCAATCAGCAACAAGCACCTCCCACCGCCGCCACCTCACAGCCCCTGCCCCCCTCCAACCCAGCCATGCCGATGCTGTTCAACCCGGCCACCCTCAACACGACTGGTGGCACCACCGCCTTGGCAGGCTCCGGCACAGCGAGGCCAGGCATGAAGTACGGCCAGCGACGGGCCTACCCCAAGAAGTAGGAACGAGGACAGTGACAGGGGAGGAAGGAACAATGACAAGGCCAGTCTGATGAATTATTGTGACTTTGTACGACCTTTCACTTTCACGTCTCCGTCTTCTGACTCGCCGCCTCAGCCAGCTGCTTCCACCAAATCAGTGATAGTGAGTTCTGTCCAGCACTGTCAGTTTAGCGGTTTCCAGCGCTGTCAGTCTTATTAGCTGTAAATGAATACCGAGGTGTGTTGAAGGGGGTGGGATTTGTTTGGGGGGAGAGGGGTTAGGTTTATGTGTGCCTACAATAGGGAGGAAAAGATATTATTGTTCTTTGGTCAATACTTACAGGAAGTAAACCGGGCAATCAATGTGCAAAAAGTTTGAATAGATATTATCTATTATATTGTAATTTATTTCCCTGGAAATATATTTGCAGGAACTATTGTGACAGATATAATGTAAAGATATTTTGTTTGTATTCATGCTTCAAACATTGTTTCTTTCCTTTGATAGTGTTGAAATTGACATACTCCGATTAATGTATAGAAGTGATACTGATTTTGCTTTGCAAATGGATAAATAACATCGATTCTGTATTCATAATCAGCCAGAGATTCAATCTGAGGGTAGCTTGCAATGAATCACTGGGGGGTTGGGGGGGGATTAGAATGTTGAAATATTGTTCCCAGGTCAGGTGTCGCGTTGTGTTCTTTGAAATTCGGTGACGTGTGAGAGAATGCCTCGATTACCCAATGTACCTCTGTGACAATCGGAGGGGAAGAACTTTCAGGGTTTGGTTAAAGCAGATTTTGATATAACAACTCAGATTTTATTTATTTTTGTTCTGGAAGAATTCTTTGTCAAACTGGAGTCGTTGCCTTTCTTTGTCAAAGAACGAATCGATAGCGATGGATGGATGATTGGAGAGTATTAGAAAAGTTGGGAGTACCGAGTTTGAAGGAATGAACCTCTTGAGTAACAAATAAATGAAGAAGAAAATAAATAATGTTTTCTTTGGTTTGACTTTAAGACGACTCTGAATTATTGATGATATGAAGATTTATTTAATGAGAGAAAAAAATGGGTAATTATAATATGATAATGATTGTCGGATGTCAAAATACCTTGAAGTTGAAGTCTCGTACTGTAAAGCCTTTAGGACTTCATTCATCCCCTTGTTGATATGTCGTGTTGAACTTGCATTTCCCTGTAATAATTCTTTCCCTTTGATTGTTCCCTATGGAGATGATGCCATTGTATTGTAAGAATTGAATTGATGCTCTGCCCGGCTAACCGGGAGAGGGGTTCGATTGTCAATTCTATCACTATTATTATTATCATTATTATTATTTTATCATTATTTCCAACTCTCCTTGTATTCATATGGATTTTGCTGTTGTTAGAGTATTTGATCGGAATTTCATTTTCATTTCTTCTTTATCTAAGTTTACCTCCTGGTGAGAGAAAAAAATCTACCTTACTTTAATTTATATTCACAGACATGGGATGGGAGTTTAAGAATTGGGACAAAATTTATGGGTTTTCTATACATTGCTTGAAATGGTACAGTAAATCTGAAAGCATTGGTTTTTATTTCTCCGCAAAGATGGAAATTAAGAAGAAATGTTGATTGTACAAGCATTTTCAAAGATCAAATGTCGTCACTGTTATTGCAAGACACTTCCCCAGTATTCACCGGTCTGTGTTATATTGAACTGTTTTACGGAGGATTGATTTGGGTTTTTGTTTCTTCAGAAGTATAAGGTGTATACTTGAACGAACAGAAGAAATTGTTCATTGACAATTCAAACCACATGACTTTTTGTCTCTCAATATTGATGTGTATATTTATTGTGGATATTGTAAACCTTTTTTTCGTTTCCTTTGAAAATATTGTTGTTGATCGGACTGATCAAAGAGGTCTCTACTATAACCAGATGTAAATTTAATTTGTTGTATTGACGCTGATGCAGTATACTATGATATGTGATGGGGGGAGTGGGGGCAAAGGGGAAGGGTTGAATTAGATTCATCATTGTCTTGACGTTTTGTCTTTCATCTCTTGTGACATTCAATGTTTGCATTATCTGTTGCCATCGAAAACAGAACTGACATAATTGGTGTAAATGAGTAAATGTAAACGAAGTCATCACTCAGAATTTCCCGTGTGTGAAAAGACGTATTTGAATACTGTAAAAGCAGTATATGTCAGGTGGATGTGAATACGTGTACGTGATTGAAATGTCAAAACGTGATTGAAGACCGTTTTTCCAAAACTTGTTATTGTTATCATTATCACTCTAAAGAGAAATAGGCAAGATACCGAGTTTTGGAAAAATTGCTCTTTAATTGTATGTATGAGTAGCTATGTGTATTCTGAAAACATGTATCGATCACGTAGGTGTCTGTGGCTAAATATAATTCTCCCACTTGGAGGAATTCCTCACGTCTATTGGGTATGACCGTAAAGATCAACAAGGGATGGAGAAGTTAAATTAGAAAAGAATTTTGATTCTTTTGTTGTTTATTTCTTTCTGCGATGAATATATTAATTGGATATTTATTATTTATTTATTTCTAACAACAAAACTTAATTGCTCATTATGAAGAAAAGTGTATTTCGACACAACAAGTTAATGATGGACTCTTGACTACTTTTTAATTTTATTTGACCCGATTTCTTTACTTGATATATTTTGATATTATCTGGATTTTACATTTGTGTTTTGATGCTTCGAATTGTTTCATTTTTCTCCCACATGTCATGTATGTGATAAAGGCATTGTGTTTGATTCTCTATTCGTGTTTTTTGGACGTATCACAAGTCGATTGATTCTTTCATGAATGTCTTACGTTCCTATCGTTCAAATGGATATTTTTGGGGGGAGGCACAAGAACCGACCGATCTTGTTAGGACTAGCTTCCGTCAGCAACAGTGACCTTGACACTCGTACTTGTAAGCAGAAGAAACAAAGTTTTTGAACTGACTTGAAAGTGTTTTTGCTGTTTATTTGATGTAGTTGTCTTCATCTCATTCCATCCTTTAGTACAGTGATTACTATTACTATCTTACTCTCCTCTCATTTCTCTTCCTATATTTATATTTTATTTGTTTATTACTACTCCTGTACTCGACGTAGAAACCAAAAGTGAGGAAGGGGAAGATGAAACCGCTTAAAAAATTACTTAAAAGGGAGACTGGCCCATCAATTTTTTGTAATACTTTTTCATTTTTCTCTTCCTCTTCCTCACTATTATTGTACTTTTTTTCCAGTTTCCTGCATTCTGATTTTATTTTATTTTTTCATTTCTATACTCTTATAATTTGTTTTCCTGAATTACTTTGTATTATATGGTGATGATTCGTTATGAAATGCGTTTGTTGTTTCTCGTGTACTATGCTATACTCTAACAATATAATGCTATCGTTAGCCTTGGAGAGGGTCTCTTGGTGGTGGATACTGATATATATATATATATATACTAATACTAATACAGTAGTCGTTGATTCTTGATGTTTTTCGTCTAGTCGTACAACACACAATCTTGGTTTGCCATCGGAAGAGAAAAAACAAAAAAAACAAAAAAACAAACGAGAAGCCATTCTATTTATTTCTATTGTTTGTTTTTTTCTCATTTTTGTTTTCTTTTTATGTTTTATGTGCATTATTCCATTTCCTTTTGTAATCAATCAATAAATTGTTTGCGGAGGTTGGAAGGAGGGGGTCCCTGGTGGGTTTTATCATATCTTTTTTTTCTTTGCACTGTATGACCCTAAAACAAATGTATGATACTAATATGCTCTCTTCACACAAACAATCAATTATTCAAACTGCCCGACTGCTATACCTACATTTTATCATTATTATTATATCTGGTTCTTGGGTCTGGATCCTTTATATTTATTGTCAGACTGAATGGAAATGACTTTTACTTTAATTTATTTCTATTCAGTTTTAATTTCAAATTCAAGATCCGAGAGAGAAACCCTTTGAGTTAAATTAGTCATTGAGATTATGAAGTCTTCCTCCTGTCATTGTATCAATGTGAAGAATGGATGGCTAGCGTTATCATTAGAGCATGATGGCGATGATGAGCGTGGATAAGCGCTATATATAAATGCCCCCCTCCCTCATTGATCGTCATCATCATGTCATATTATTGTATCTTCTTGTCCGTGTCACTTTTCCCCCATGTTGTTACAGTAAGACTTTACTTTAATAATTAGTTGTTCATTTTTAGCCAAACCATGCAAGTGGATGGATGGAGATGTAAAGATGTAGACACGATACCTTTTGGAATTTAATTGTACCTGTACTTCTTTCATGAAAATGATAATAATACATTGATTGCATTGCACATATTGTGAATAAATAAATCTGTTCAAAATTATATTTTTCAGTTCTTCTTTTATGTGTATGTATGTATGTGTAACGGTCCGCGCAGAGTGGGCGCTACGTGGAGGCCACAAAAAGTGGAGAGCAAGCGGTATGCAAGGGAAGAGGCGAGCATGTGGCCTGGAGGAGACA
>JAULCB010221591.1:0-13659 GCA_032358575.1 Dendronotus rufus
GAGTTTATACAGTTATTGAGACTCGACTGCCAATAACTGGACCCAGTTATTCGCAGTCGACTGCCAATAACCACTTTGTTTTATTATGTGTACTAGGTTTTAGAAAGAAGGTTACGAATGAAGCTTTTTATAATTGGCCAATGAGGTCAAACACAATCTTTGATATCTGTGACTCCTGATGAAGTATTGATGTCTGATGTTGTATAATATGTTGTCTATGTTGTTTGTGCCGCCAGTTTCCAATGGGAGGACCTGATGGAGGAATGGGACCAATGGGGCCGGGAGACATGCCGCCCGTCATGAATGGTAAGAAGGAGCCTGCTGCGTTGGGTGCTAAGGTTCGCTATGGCTCAGATTAACGAGGGAATTTAGTAACAAAGAAACAAATCTAAAAATAGGTAATTCAGATTGTAAGAAGAATTAACATCTGTCGGGAGTATGCCTGCCTTTTTAATTCATTGGTTAATTGGTATCGACCTGCTTTGAATCCACCTGGGATAATTATTATGTGTCTCTGATTTGCTTTGAATTAGGAATGGTATTGTCTCCAAAAAATCAGCAGAGGCCGGGAATCGAACCCGAACCTTTGGATTGCCGGTCCAACATGCACGCCAGTACACTACCGTCCACTGATAATCTAGAGACAATCGTAACCTTATAAACTTAGTATATATATATAATTATGTCGTTGTTTTTGGAGATATGGATGTGATGCAAAACTCTAGACCCAACGGAGTGTATATATAATTATGTCGTTGTTTTAGGAGATATGGATGTGATGAAAAACTCGCCGGCCAATGGAAGGGGAACCCCCAGAGAAGACATGCCTCCAGGCCCGCCCAGCAGTGGAGGGGACATGGGCCCGTACGGGTTGGCGGGATACCAGGACAGTGTGAGTGGTTTGCTCATGTGATTTGTCACTCCCTCATCCTCCTCCTCCTCATCCTCCTCCTCCTCCTCCTCCTCCTCCTCCTCCTTCACCCATCCCTCCTTCCTCACCAACATCTACCCTTCTATCACTCTTATGTCAGAAGCTACACATCAGTCCAGTTATACAACCCCAATCAGTGCCCTCCTCATCCTTCTTCTTCTTCTTTTTCGTCTTCTCCTTTAACTATCTATCTCTTCATGGTACCTCTTAAAGAGGTGATATTTCTACTTTTGCGATAATATTTACATTCCTTCTTTCATAGTTTACAGTAATGCAAGACTTCATCCCTTAGCCTCCTACTACTACCTACAGTTACCAAGTTAGGACACCCCATGACATAGAACAGATCAAGACAAACATTCACGACTTTCTCCACCTTTTCTTTCATATCCCATGTTAATTCTTTTTGTAATGAGAAAAGACATCGAAAAAATAATCGATACAAAAATAGACGCTAATTAATTATTCTTTGACTCTAGTGAGTAGGCATTATTTTATCTCTTTATATACGTAATGATGTCCACCTGCTTCTGTGTGCAAAATGTGTAGAAAAGAGAATGTTAAAGCCTATCTCATTAAACTATTTGCTCAATTGATACAGGCAACAGATTATTTGAAGATGCTAAATTTACTGACGTGGAAATCGTAGTGTGAAAGTCATTTGCGTCAAGAAATGATGAGATTTGTTTTTTATTTTTATTCATTTTTTTTCTTTCCAATGAGAGTTTAAAATAAGTGACATTTATTTGTTTGTTTCATCATCTGTAATTGTGAAATGAATGTTTTGTTTCGTAAATTGAAAAGTGAGGCAAGCAAAATTGACATTTGAAGCTGATCCAATCGCAAGTTTGAAGACATATTAGAAATAATTAAGAGTATGGATAATTTGACAACAAACTGGCTTGCAGGTCAAATTGAAATTTAGTCGTAAAATTAGAATGTCCTACAACAACCTTTTCCCCCCCATTTGTACCCCCCCCCCCCCCCCCACCACCCTCCTTGTCCCATCTGGTCTTTCCACATCTGCCTTGAAAGATTTACTTTTACTTTTACTTTTAGTGTCTCATTTTTTACACTTGTATCTGTTTTTCTTTTATCCCCTAAAAAAAGTTTAAAACCTCTGTTTCTATTTTTTCTTCTTTATTTTATTTTGTTCCCTTGTTTTTGTTCCTTTATTTTCTTATTATTATATTCACTTGATGTTTCTTCCTTTTTTGGTTTATTTGTTATCAATTCATCGAATAACTCCCATCTATTGGTATGATTCACACTCATCACATCTCACCAAGAGACGGAAAACTTGTCAACCATCTTTCCATAGCCAATGCCTGTCTCTCTCTCTATCTCTCTCTCTCTCTGTCTCTCTCTCTGTCCATCATGTCTGTGGCATTGTTTGTGTAGTTTCTGGACCTGTGGATAATTTAGTTTGCTTCCTCTGACCTGCATGCCTGCTTTGCTTTCACTCGGTGTTGTTTTTAGGTTTGGTTTTGTCTGTTTTTTGTTTTTTCCTTAGTTTTTTTAAAATTGTTGTTTTTACCTCTGTTGTAAAAAAAATGTTTGTACGTCCCGCTTCTGTAAGAAGATAAAATTGAATGCTTGGGTTGAAAATAGGCAAGATTTGGAGACCACTATTTTTCTTCTATTGCTATTGGAACCTCCCCAGTGCCTGCATGCATCCTCTGACCACCTCCCCATAGCTAGCACATGGTTGACCCCAGCTTGTGTTGTTGCAAAAAAATCTTTTTAATCATCACTTCAAGCAACCTTTTTTTTCTAGTGATGAATGAAATTATTTTTTAAAGTGGTTTTTTTCTGGAAGACATTTCTCACGACGCAAACTTTCTTGAAAAAAAATATTGGGGAAAGAGGTACTGGATTTCCCAATGAATCCTCAATCAAATACTCTTTCAAAATATAGCACACATCATAAACTGGAAACTAAACATTGAAAGAAACCACTTTCTTTGAACAAATAAAAAGTTCTTATTGCACAGAGAAAAAAAGATAATGAAATGGACAAGATGAGCAATAGTTAAGTGGTTTTCTATGACCAACGTGTTATGCGCATTGTTCACCATTCCAAGCAATCCATTGCATGATTGTCAACTCTTGATATGGTTTAATTGATTAAGAAAGGAATAAACAATTTAAAATCGTATTTTAAATTGTTTCCCTATTCCTGTTATTTTGAATAGGGATTTCTATTCTGTCCACCACAAACCCTGCATGTCTATTAAAAAAATATTTCTAGTATTTTATTATCAACAACAACCTGCTGTTTTTCAAACCCCAAGCTTTCAATTTTTATTTCAGTGTGAATCTTTCCTCTACGTGTCTGCTATTTAGTGTTGAAGCTTTTTGTGTGGAAATGAAATCTGCCTTGTTTGCATTGCAGCAAACTGCAGGACAATCATTAGATCTCATTTTCATCACCCTACTACCCCTTGATTTCTTAAATCTTTTATTTCCCGAAAAATTTGAATTTAAAGATGTATCTGAAATAAAAGTGATGGAGAGGGATTGATAAAGTTTTTATTTAATGCTTGAATCATTGCTGTATAGAACTGGTCAGTGCTAGGATTCCTTATGTGACTTTTTCTTTAAATAAACCCTTTTTTTTGGTGTGGTTTCCTTGTACCCTACTGCTTCTTCTTTGCTGTAATTCGAGGTCAGACAATTGTTTAAAACCACCTTTACCAGTAGTTCACGTAGTGCTTTCACACTAAAAATAAAGTTTCTAGAATGTATACATGTGTGTGTGTGTTGCAGAGAATACAAGGGTTATTTATGAGAAGAAGAAGACAAATATTTTTAAAATTCACTACCGCTATTAGTCACTCATTTCAAGACTGAAACTCATGCCAATTATCAAGGTATATTGGGACTATGGCCATTTCATTCTTACTTTCCACCATCGACACCATACACACACTGTCCAAAGTATTGTTAGAATTTTTCACTCATTCATGGCGTTTCATGAGGCTCAACTTATTGAAATGGGTTTCATCAAACCTGCCAGAAGTCGCTGCTTTTCTATGTGCCTTTTACACTCCTCATCTTGTGTCAGTTCTGCTATTTAGTTTGGGTTTTATTTTTTACACTTTTTCTTTTTTCTTTCTTTTTTTAAACACTTTCTTTTCTTTTATACTATTATTATCGTTTTAGATTAGATAACAACAGGTCGTACATAACTGAAAGATTCCTTACCCGAACAGAATTTTATCTTTTCACCCTGATTACTGTTGAACAAGGGATGTTGGTACAAAGCCAGAATCCTTCCTCTCAGACTGGACTGTTTCCTCTGTGTTTGGACCCTGGTAGAGCTACTTCACTTGTTTGAATGGAGCTACAGTGTCTATTTCTTCTCTTCTCTTCTTTTCTTGAAAATTAATAACTTCTTCGCTCTCCTGGGTACTTCTCTATTTTTTTTTAGCCACTCCTATTTTTTTTTCAACTTTTAATTTATAATTTTTAAAAGCTTAATTTTATTTTTAATCCTTATCACCGCAAATCATGAATAATTTAGTAAGACAATTAATTGTTTTTACAAAGAATATTTTTATTTTGTAGAAATTCCTCTTTTGTGATAGCTTGTTTAAATTTTCAGGACCATAATGAATCAGCCGCAATCCTAAAGATAAAGGAATCCATGCAAGAGGAGGCAAAACAGTTTGAAAAAGAGGACACGGGCCAGTTCTTCATGCAATCTTAGGGAATATTTATATATCTATCTATATTATATATATATATATGTTATTTATTTTTTACATTTTTTTTCCTTAATGAAAAGAGTTTTTTAATATATTTGGAAAGAATGAGTGCTTTGTACACAGTGGCTCTATTTATAATTTCAATCTGTAGTGTGGGCTGCAATGGTTTTGTGCTGAATGATTGTTGACACCAGGCAGACACAGTTAGTGCTATATTAGTATTCGTCTCAAACACACACACACACATCTAAGGACAGGGACAACAAACAATCACAGGCACACAATGTGCATCCATTATCCATCTTAGTATGCCTTACTACCCTCTCCCCTTTCCCACTACATCAGGAATGTTAAACCTTAAAAAAAAAAGATATTGTATGACCTCATTTACCATCCTTTAAATTTTTGTTGCGGTGTTAGTAGTCTTTGCTTCACTTGCCTCAGTTGGTTCTTTTTTTCCATTTTTTTTTCAAATCCGCCTTGTAGTTGAGCATGGAGTGTCACTCTTCAGTCTCTGTAACTGTATGTTTTGGTGCCAAGCCTTCCAATGACAAATCAAAATGATCAAGCTCTGTAGACTTGACGCAGCGGTCTTAAACCTTCTTCTTAGCAGGAGACTGGTACTGGTAATGCACTAATGATCAAAAGAAAAATCATGATGTGCAGTTTTGATTCCCTTACTCCAGCTAAAATACCAAAAAGCATGTTTGTAAATTAGAAATCATTTTGAAGTTGGTGGTACTGCCGATTTTTAGACTTTTTTTCCCTCCTTTGTTTAAAATTCATAACTGTCCGATGTTCCACATGGAGTCGGTGTCTGTAGATGATTTGTGTAATGCAAGACGACGGAGTTGTTTGTGTTTTCTCCTCGTCTCCTTTCCTGTCTGTGTCAGGCACTGTACGGAGCAAAGACTGCTAACGCTACACACTACAGGTCAATCGGTACAACGGGAGGCCCACCATTGCAGTGGTTGTCTATTAGAACCAACAATCCGTACACCTTTGCTCTTTCACCTTCCCTTATCCCCCAACCCCCTTACTTTGTCCGATCAAAACCTCCTTTCCCCCCCTTTTGTTCAATGATTTACTTGGTGTACATAAATTGGCATTTAAAACTTTTTTGTTTTTTGGGGGCCAAAAGGATTGTTCTTGTTTTCTTTCTCTCCTCCTCTCCCCTTCATATAAAATGATAATAACTTTTGACATTTTTTATAAGTGCATTTCAACCATAAGTGCTCATTTGCACTGAATACAATATGCTAATACTAATAAGTAAGAAATGGAAAGATGACAAACTATCCACACCAAAACCCCTACTACCAATTTACCTAGACAAGCCAATCTAGCTGGGCAATCTCAGTCTCACATGGAACTGGCCTATCAATCTTTCTTCATTTTTGTTGTCACTTATTTTACTTTTTTGTTTGTTCGTTTTCGTGTGTGTACGTGTATATGTATTGTTCAAGTTGTCATTAGTTTTTAGTTTTTAACCGTCGAGTTAGATTTTAAAAATCTGGTCTTATTTCCTGTTCACCGTTTTTGCTATGGACCGTATTAGTTTTCTTTTAAGAAATATCAAAACACAACCTTTGTTGACTTTAGAAGTAGAAGCATTGTTTCTAGAAAATAAGGCACACCAAAAAATATAAGGGGGTTAATGCTGTCTTATCTAAATGTCTAACTCCCTGTGCTGCAAACTGACGACTCCATTACTGACACTAAGATTTCCTGTCTGCCCTTTCCTGTTTGTGTTTTTAATTCTCATTCTGTAGGTTTGTCTCATTCGGACGTTATTTTGGAGGACTCGATTTATGTTTCTCATACAGAACTCTCATGGTTTTTGCTTTTTTTAACACCAAATCCATTAACACCTTTTTTGAGGGGGGATTCTGTTTGTCAATTTGTAAAGATTTGACATGCCAACAGTTCACTTCTTGCATGATACAGTAATGTTTTCTTCCTTATTACTTTTTTTTGTCTTAACTTAGTTAACCTCTCTTTCTTTCTGTAATATTCAATTATCCATTATTATGTCGTCGATTCGGAGAGCGTTCTGTCCAGTGTCCATACTGCAGGTAACCAACCCTTGTCCTGTGGGGAGACTTTTCAGCTTGTCTTGTTGCTCCATCTCGTTAGGAAATTTGTATTAACTATAGGGACAGAAATGAGCCGTTCCAGCCTAAGCCTTTATTTCAAGTAAAATTTTAAGTAGCGACAATTGACTGAAGGAAGATACATTTCTTTCTCGCTAAGGAAAGGTGGGTAGACTTTTCCAGTTTATCTGTCATCTTTTTTGTTTGTCTTCTTTTCTTAATTTTTTTTCTTTTCTTTCTCTAATACTTTTGTTTGTTTTGTTACTATTTCCTCATCATACTACCTGAACATGGTTGTGCTACTTGACATTCGGATGCACCAAGTCTTCAGTATTATTCATGCAGCACAAAAGTTATGGTTGTGTTCAGTGCTTCTTTCTTTTGTATTTTGTTGTACTCTTTTCAGCACTAGCTGTCAATGTTGGCTGTCATGACAAAAATACGGATAAGCTGTCATTATTTTGTACGCTGCCAGTTGGGCAAGGTTTTAATCAGAGAATTGGACTGGCTTAGTTAAAATGCACAGGAACTAATTCTGAGTAATAGAGATTTACAATACTCTATAACAGTCAATGAGCAAAACAAAGTAGCTATAATATAATTTTCCTGTTCAATGATAAAAGCTTTAATTTTCATCAGTTACCCATTGGTTTTATTAACCTTAAAAGGATACCGGATATCCACCTAAAAATAAGAATTTTTAAAAGACATTGCAGGTTGAGATGTAATATATTTTCTATTGAGAACCATCTTAAGAATTTTCTGAGTAGTCGTCTCTTTAAAAAGTAGATTATAAAAAACTACTTGTAAAATAATATGCAAATAACCAATATATATCAAGACTTAAGGTAGGATTTGCTTTTTTGTTTGTACTTGTCAGTCTGTATGTGCCTATTTTGTTTTCTTTCTTTTTTGTTTCAATGGTCACTGCCTACTGTTTTTTTAATTTATCAAGAAAGCGGTCTGTTCCAGGTTTGAGAATTTTGATTGTCCCGGCCAAGTTTTTTTTCCTTGGGAAAGGGAGAAAAACTGTCTTCAGATTTTTTCAAATTGAAGGATTGGTAAAGATTCAAATGTCAAATTTGCTCATATTATAGATTAGGAAAGAAAAGAAAAAGATTTTATTCTCTGCGTTATAAATAAAGGTCATGCATTCCAAAAGTTGAGAAAAAGAAATTGTATGAATGATTTTGAGAATGATAGAGTATTTTTATGTGAATCTTGAATACAATAATACATGATTTACTTGTGCAATCATGATTTTACTTTTTTTGTTTCCCCTGAAATTCTTGACACGTTACCCCAAGACAACAGCCAGACTGTAAACGGAGCTAATACCCGAGCCATTCATTAAGTCATTGAAGTAGGTTTGGAAATTGAATTTCAGACACGTTAGGTTAACTAACCGTTTCTTCTAAATCTTAGCTGTACTTTACCGAAGACACGAGTGGGTGTCGCTTTCTTCATTGACAGTTTGCCATTCCATCAAGGTGCAGTACATAGCTTTAGTTTTCTAAAATGATGCGGAAAGAGAAATTCTGTTGTCTGTAATGATTTGGGGATGAAGACTTCCACAGGCTTGCTTCAACCGAACACATCATGGCTAGGGTTAACTTGATGATTTTCTTTAGGAATGTTTACAAAGACTTGATGAATGACTCGGGTATTTCTTTGTCTTCATTCAATACCAGGGGATCTCGAATGAACTCCAAAACTGGTACACCAAAAACTTAACTTGTTATCAAAATTATTGCATTCTTTTTAAATTTGATTTTATATTACACTAGATATATATAGCAATTTGTTTTATTAGTTTGACTCCATTATTCTTTTTATTAACTTTCAAATTTAAATGAAAAAAATTGGGGTTTGGTTGTTAACCCATCTATCTTTTTTTTCTTCTTTGTAATTTTTCAAGGAGCAAATGATTGTGATAGGTATTATTCAATTTAATCAGACATTTATGCCTTGACTACACTGTGTTCTTAAATTGTTCCCCTTCCCCTCACCCCCTGAATGGATTTGAAAAACAATCAATGCCTTTGTTTGTAGCTGAAAACAAGGATTCAGGCACATAGTCTTGTCGTGTCAACCAAACTTTTAGTCAGTATGAATGGTTTGACATTACAGAATATATTTATATATGGGTGCATGTGTGCGTGCATTGAAGATTTTTATAGAATGTTATGTTTTATTTATATATATATAAAAACATGATTCAATGTAAACTTACCGGACTGAATTTTTTGTCACAAAAATTTTGAAAGGGATAATGAAAGAACTAATTACGATTTTTGATTGAAGGCGAATGGGGTCAGCCTAGTTGGTCCTATTTGTCTGATGTATTCTATTTATAAACAATCTATTCTCTTGTTCATCTTACACCACATTGGCATCTTTATTTCATCCCTCTGTGATTTTTAAGTCATTAAAAACCCACACGTCATCAAAAGAAGAAAAAAAATCATTACGATTGTATGACTTGTCAACGTTTCATTTCATGTTTAAGTTTAAGTTTTTGATCTGATCATCCATGTGAAAGTGAGTGGGTTGGGTCAGTGAATGTCTTTTGTCTTTGGCTTGTGTAAGGAACCCTTGATCACAACATTGTACTATTTCATCTCTTCCATATATTTTCGTCTTTATTTTTTTGTAATTTATCATTATTATTATTATTATCATTTCCTTTTGTTGCCTTTCTATACCTATTTTAAACATGTTTTTCTCTTTACATCTTTACTATTACTATACGACTTAAGGGAGATTGAATAGAAGCTGAAGGAGAAATCTGTCTTTGCTCTTAAAGAGTTAACTTATTGGGAGTAATTTCAATTTGGTTTGACAAATTTTTCATCCAAGGCGAGACTGCTGTGAGTGAAGTCTTTTATTTTGAGATTAAAATGACCGCCATGATTTGTTTGAGACTGATGACTAGAGTAGAGATTGAGGGGTGCAATGAATCGAGTTGAGGAGTGTAGGTACCTACCACCATCCATCGTTGTTTCCACTTTCACCGCGCTACCGTTCTATAATCTGTCTTCTTCTTCATCATCATCATGGCAAGTCTTCAGGGGTGTAAATCTGTCCGATTTTTTAAATGATCCAAGTGGATTGAAAAGCCATTAGTTTTTGTTTCCACTTCCACATTACTCTTTCATCGGGATGTGAAATGGTTCTGATTATTTTTTTTATTTGCCGTTTGCACCCCTGAGTCTTGATTGCGCCACAAACCACAATATCCACAATGGGAGGGAGGGTGGGGGTGGGATAATTCAATGCCTTGTCTGTCTGACGACCCGTAACACTTAACGGTCTATTGGGGCACACATTTCCTGAAGTTGAAGGGTGTTTTCTTCTTATTTGGACTTTGAGGGGGGATGGGTTTATTTCAAATTCTAAAACTAGAAACTAGAAACTGATGGATTCGTTCAAAACAGTTCTTAAGCCGACTGCTATCATCATTGAAAGGGGGAGGGACTATTTTCTGTAAAGAAGATGAGCAGTGAGCAGCATTAAAGAACGCGAATTAGGACTGTACTGTGACAGTCAAGTCACTCTTTGAGATAATTAGTTTTAGGTTTCATTTCTTTATCATGTTGAGGTTATGGTCAGTCATTCTTTTAAGACTATCTTTTGCTGTCATTTGTTAATGTATTGCTGTCATTAATTATTGTTACCGAGTCAATATTCATGATATTGTCAATTTTGTAAATAGTTAAGTTTATTGTTGAAGTAAATCATGTGGAATTTTCTATTATTATTTTGTCAATGGCAGAACTGAGAATGATGAGCCCCCTTGAAAACATTTGTAACGACATTTCTCACTCATTATATCTTAGTAACACTCAATTTCCTTCTGATATTATTTTCATTTCGTATATACATCAATCAATTTTCCTCCAGTCTTAGTTCCCAGAAACAAACTTTGATCTTTGGATTTAGAAAGAGTTAAGATGCAAATTCAATTGAAATAACATTACCGTGGTTAAATCAGCTGGAATTTGTCGAATGAGTTGGTGCTTTGGAGTTGGATGATAGTTTCAGCTGTCAATTTGAATTTGATAGTAAGATTACCCATCGTACATACAGTAAACTAAATACGTTTTCTTCTTTTTTCATTAATGTTGTAATTATGTGCTCCTTCAAAAATGAAACACGAGAAGATTCATTGTGTCCAATTCTTTTATTTTGATCTAAGAAATTTACTTTTTGAAAAGAATGGTTCTCTCTTTTTCATTTGGTTCGGGTATTCGCTGTCCTTTGATTGACAACTACTTTTGATATCTTTCCTCGAAGATTTGAGGGTGGCATTTGTCCATGAGAAGGACTGCTTCCTTGGTTAAAGTTTTATTACATTTGATTTTTGTTTTCATTTTGTTGATTCATCTTTGAGATCAGTTAATCAAACACACAAAGAAGGAATTAAATTAATTCCTGTAGCAATATGATCATTATTTATTTGTTATTCGTTTCATTGATTCTGCTCATGTTTTGCATTGCAGTATAATATTATTATTATTATTGTTATTTATTGTATGGCACATCAGTAATGTTTTTGGTTTCATAAGACATGTTCTCATCATATTATCACTTTTAACTGTTTCAGATACGAGAGCAATCTCCATGTATGTGTCTCGCACTATGTGTGTGTGGGTGTGAATTTATAGAAGAATGCGTGTGTGTGTGATATATTATATATATGTGTGTGTGGATGTTTATAGATGAGTGTGTGTCTGTGCGTGTGGGTGGTTATAGATGTGTGTGAGCGGGCGCATGCTTATGTGTGTGAAAGAGAGAGAGATTGGGGTTATTTTGTTTTCAAGTCGTTTATGTCACTTTAGGAGGGCTCAAAATAAAGTATTTGTCAGCTGTTACTCTCAGACTTGCGTCAATTATTCCATTTTCTCTTATTTGTCTGTGTATTGTGCAAACGCGTGCATAATTGAGTTGGAGTAATTTTGAAGATGCAGCACTCCAAGACTTAGGAAGAGTGAGTTGTCAATATGTATCTTTTAAGATTTTTTTACACCACACCAGTCAAGCTCTCAGAGGAACCGACTACCGGTATCTGTGTTCGAACCCTAGCCGATCTGAAGTTTAACCGCTGGTTGGTAATTAAAATAGAAATATATATTGTTCAAAATAGGTGCCTAAATCCTTGTTCTTCCACTTCCACCAGTCTGTGTATGGGTACATCCCGCCCACCAACAAGGATCGAGTAGACTCAATTCTGAATATTGGTGTCTGAGTGTGGTGGATATTAATATTATCAAGGTGCAGTGTGATGGATAATGCTGCCTGCACGCATGGCCAGGTATTCGTAGGAGTTTTGCCTGGGCAACAGCCTTACACAGCCTGCCATTTTCGATTTCCAACTGCCAAGGGTTCTTTAACGTGCACAGCTTGTACACGGGACCTCTGATTTTATCGTCCATCTCCGATAGGGCTAGGTGTTCGATCCCACACTACCTTAGGATCAGGGGAGTGGAAAATCTGAAAAATTGAGCCTAGCGCTGGGATTGAACCCGCATCTCTTCGACTCGGAGGCGAGCACCAAACCTCGACCATATTAGAACCCCCTAGTGTACGAAGGCTGTTTGATGGAAAAAGATAAAATAAAGGAGCAGGCACCGGAAATAAAACAAAGAAATCTACAACACAACACTGTTGATAATAATGGACAAAGCAGTAGGAAAAGTGATTATAAACAGTGGGAATCGAACATCACTTTGTCTTTGGCCGCAACAGAAATACTGTGCTTTAACTTTAACCCCTGAGCTATCTTGGATGCTCCAGTAAATCTGATTCATTAACTCCATCTTGAAGTCAGGGAGTTAAATCAACGGGAATAAATCCCAAAAAATAATTTACAAATTCAATACATTGTGACAGTGGTAGTGGTAGTTAAATGGGCAACATAGTAGCCGCTTGCCTGGGGTGGTGATCGATGGGTCACTGGTTCAAATCCTGGTTGGGGGGTCAGACTTTAAAGCCTACTCCGGTACTACTACTACTGACTCGTAGAATATACGGGTTGGGAAAGTAATCAGTGATAGACTAAAATAGTCAAGAGTCCGAAACTGTAACACGTCGCATCCTGATTAAAATAGTAAGGTGGTAACAAAGGCTAATGGCTTTTTAGTCCATTTGATGGACTTTGTAGTACACCCCTACTATTACTAGAACTAGTACTACTGCTAGGGGACGTCATCTGGAATGGCATCACTCCCAGGATTTGTTCTTTGAGGTTGTTTTTTTGTAATTTACACTTGGAAGGGTGTTTATATCTGTCAAAAACGAATACAATGAGATCCAAAGAACAGCATAATTACTTTTTGTAAATTTAGAACCTTTTTGTATATTTTAGATTTTAAACTTTTAAAATGGGTCTTATTACATTAGTTGTGAGCAAGACTTATTAAAGCTTGCACTGATAAGTGTCTTGTAGTTCTGTCATTGAAAGAACGGAAAAGTAAAGTACATGAAAGAACAGAAAAGTAAAGTACATGAAAGAACGGAAAAGTAAAGTACATTGAAAGAACGGAAAAGTACCGGTACATTGAAAGAGATTAATAATAAGATGAGATGACGAGAAATTTTGCAATATTTTATTTATCAGTTATTGTATAATGATTAGGACGTCAATCTCACTAGGACTAGGACAAGGTTTTCATCATCAGCATGGGAGAGAATTACAATGAACAGGCAAACATTTTGAAAGGAAAAATATGCAAATGCAATAAATGACAACAAACTGATAACATACTGCCTTTGAAAATATAGATTATATCTAACACTTTTGCTCGTCGTGTACATTGAATTAAATTATCAATGATATATTATTATGTTATACTAGCTGCAGGAGCCGTCCCCCGTGACGGGGTTACCATCGTGCACTCAAAAATGCACATCTTTTTCCGATTTA
>JAULCB010221702.1:0-26883 GCA_032358575.1 Dendronotus rufus
TTGCATTATATGTAGTGTATGCATTGAATGTATGTATTACCATGCCATGTATGTATGTACTCTCTTCACACAAACAAACTACTTCTGTTTCTTATCTTTTCACTGAATGAAACTATCGTCTTACTTTTTCGGCGTTGTTATGGTCCAAGAGGTCGAAGAGCCGTAAAACTCTAAAACAAACAAACAAACAACATAGTATTAAAGAGGGATTGAGAGAAAAGGTCTTCCTGGTGTGTCAATGGCATCAACCATACTATCCTCATAAGTAGTTCCCCCTCTTACTACTACATATTTTCTCATCTCTTTTTTCCTGTCCCGTTCCTCCTTACACTTAAAATGTGACCAATACATTTATATACAGCTGTTCCTTATTGTGTAAAAAAGACGATGTAATGGGTGGTTGAAGGAATTCCCTGATGGATTTTACTTATATTATGCACTATGTTATCTATATATATATGAATGGGCAATGATATTGGTTTCTGTTTAAAAAGGAAAACAATAACCTACATATTGCTATAAGATGTTATGATATCTTTACTACTAAGACAACTTACTCGAGGAAAGTTATTTGTAATGCCTGGAGACCTATGTAAGAAAAGGCAACTGGGATTGTACCTCAAATCTGACTGAAATGTCAATCGGACTAACCTATTTCTGGGTGTTTCTCATTCATGTCGAAGTCATACCAGTAAAGGTACGCCAATTGGAACACCAAGGATAAATCATTTGATTTCTCTTTCCAGGCAGATCAAGTTGAACGGTTTTTGTTACTAACCATTACTTTCACTCACTTGGTGCAAAATATGAGATGATTTTGTTTTTTCTGTAAATCATTTCCGTTTGATGTATTTCATTATGTATGTAATGTAATGTATGCATTGATTGCCATGCCATGTATGTATGTACTCTCTCCACAGAAACAATCTACTTCTGTTTCTTATCTTTTCACTGAAACTATCGTCTTACTTTTTCGGCGCTGTTATGATCCAAGAGGTTGATGAGCCGTAAAACTCGAAAAACAAAACAAACAAAATGCTATGTTAGATATGTTATTATGATGATGTAAATGTTGTTCCACATATGTACTCTCTTCACACAAACAATCTACTTCTGTTTCTTATCTTTTAACTGAAACTATCGTCTTACTTTTTCGGTGCTGTTATGATCCTTAAAGGTCGAAGAGTCGTTAAACTCTAAAACAAACAAACAAATGCTTCTGGTTTTTTTGTGTTAGTGGATAACTGCATTTTGCTTATTTTTAACCACACCTCTTTGGAATTATGTACTGGTAACCTTATTTGATTATAATGTTGATACTGATACAGTGGGCGCCGGATTCAACGAGGTCGCATTCAACGAGAAGTCCGCTACAACGAGGCCAGTTGAAATCCTCGTATGCGACCTTTCGTTATACCTTTATATAATGCGTGCATCATTACATTTCATTAATAGTAGTAATATTAGTATTAGTGCTTATCCTCTGACAGTTCTGATTTCTATTTCCTTATCCCTTTTAAAATGTTGCTATTGCTATGCTCTCATATCATTATTATGTTTAATTTATTAAAGTATTTTTCATGATACAGACTTTTTGTTCAAAAGGAATTTATCACACAGATAACCAGATTAAACGAAATGAGATGTATAAAGTGTAATTATGTTTCTTAATCGTATAAGATTAGATGGCATGTATTGTCTGATGTGTTCTATGTTAATTGCCTACCAGTCCAGTGATATGTTTTATTGGGAGGAGTACTATTAAATGCTATCATTTTTTTTTCACTCATTTGTCGTAAATAGCGCTTCATATTTCTTTTTTTGTGCATAAAACGTCGTTTTACTATTCACAAAAGCCGCACCCATGTTAGTAGGCCCCATTTGATTAGCACAGTGCCTGCTGAGATTTATCTAAATATAAGGAGGAATGTGTAGTATTTGGTAACTGCAACCAAATTCAGCGAGGAATTTGAATCGACAACAAGTATCTTTGACAGAAAAGGCCCACTCCTCTATGGTTGGACAGCTCCTTTCATTCTTCACAAAAAATGAGCTTGATTCTTCTTGGATAAAAATGTATATTTTTGTGAAAGTCACAGAGTAACTGACCATCGGTCATGACACACATTCAGTCAAACTCCACAAAAACTCTTTTCTCCTGTTGACGTTTGAAATACAAAACGAGGCTTTTACACACCGCAAATAACTTTTCCCGAACATTCTATCGACCTGCAGTTGTTCTGTCGTTCCACCCAATCATCTTCTTGCACCCTGTCCGCGATCCTAGGTGGGTGTGTCTCTAGCAACTATCCACCATTATAGTGAACAATCGCTACTTTTGTGGTATAGCGCAGGACATCGTGAGTCCTAGTCGCATGGGTGACTATAATGCCAATCTGAACTCATAGAATTCCTAGTTCACTATAATGGTGGATAGTTGCTGCTTCTCTTTTGTGGTTCTGATGGCCGAGTGGTTAGGGGCGTGAGGTATCTAATCCGGACGTCATGGGTTCGAGCCCTGCATGGTGACGAAAAATGTTTTTTCTTCCTTAGGCTTCGTCTTTCGGCACTGATCATTTATACGTCCATCTAATGGAAACGCTGCGCCTTTCTTGAATATTTTTAATATTCCAGTGCCTGCTCCCCCAATCTTGTCTATCCGTTTATGGCATCTTGGTATAGAATATTTTTGGTATTATCCATGTGATTATCTGGCATAATGCGTATCGTTTTCATTGACAATCCAGGTCAAACAAAACAATGAAGAAAATAGATAATTTCTGGTGATCTACCGGAATGTCAACAAGAAAAAGACGTGATTTTTATTTTCAATCACCGAAACAATGATTTATAACTGGTTGGAAAGATGTTCTTATCGATCAGAAAGTCAAGTCTCGAGTTTCGAGTGTTTTTAGTTCGAATCACGATACAAGATGCATCCGAAGGCTGAGGTCATGTCACAATGCTTGTTGCTAGTGTATTCTTTCGAAAGATGTAATGTAGGCGAAGTGGCCGAGTGGTTAGGCATTGCACTGAGACCAGGAAAATCTTGGTTCGAGTCCCGCTTCGGCACTTCGTATTTTTCCTTGGGCAAGAATCTTAACTCCAATTGCCTATCTTGCGGCGGAATTGAACCCAAAATGACAATGAGCCCATTGGACAATAAAGGCGAATCTTAATCCATCTTAGTTAGAATGTCTGCATCTGAGCACGTATCTGTCGTCGCTTTTTAATTCTTTGTCATCCAGTTGTTGTTCACTAGATTACTTCTTTTAAATTTTCAAAATTTTCTCAACCTATTCCAAAACAAACATTCACAGAGAAAGTTTATTGACCTACTTCTATTCCAGTTCTTAATAATAATAATAATAATGGATAGCATTTATAGAGCGCATCTCCACGTTAGTGCTCGATTTAGTTTATATTGAATAACCTAGTATCGCGCGAAACGACCCCCCTACGAAAGGAGGGAATGTTTGGGCTAGTTATTATTATATAATCCGTGTCTTTCTGGGACAAGCGGTTTGACTGGAAAACACAATGTTAAATGAGAGCATTTATATAGCGCTTAACCAGGGTCATCACCATGCTCTAACTCTAAGCGCTTAACAGTAACAATACCACATTTTCATTTAACTCCGGCGAAACATGCAGCCGCGTATATAATTTTGCGGACAAAGACAATGCTAGTGGGACCTCCGATAGGATGAGGAAAATTGTGTAAACTCTTTTCCAAGGATTCAATGTCGGGACCCAGTCAGGATTCGAACCCTGGACCCTTCGATCTCTAGGTGGATATATGCTGACCACTAGGATGCCGACGCAATGTTCATGATCTGTTTACAAAGTCGGTATGGGCCCCACGTTGCATTGGTCAAGTGATGTAGATCGAGTTTGAACCCAGACTGAGGAAAAGTTTATAAGACTGACATTTATCGTGTGTTCGAAGTCCTAACTCACAGACTCTAAAACGAAGCAGGTGCTGCCAAAAATGTGTTAAGAGTGAGAACATCCACACTTTGAAGTCATATCATGTTGGGAGAAAGTAAGAAGACAGTTTGAGAGAACAGATAGGATAAGGAAGTAGATCCACTTTGAAACAAAGTTTGTGGATTAACTGGAGCTTGTGTTGTTCAGATGAACTGAACATTCAATTATAGTGAGGTCACCACTGCCTAAATGCATGGTAGTAGTAGTTGGAGGAAGCTAAAGAGTGCATTTACAGGAACAGTAACCCAGCATGCAATTTAGTTTTTGGCAGTTTGCTATTATCATGGTGGGTCCATCATTTTTTTCACTCATCCAATCTTGCGTTTTATGCGTGCTCTAGGAATTTTGCTTTGTCAAGTTGTGGTTACAAAGAAAAACAAATGCATACAAACATATGGAACAACACAATATATATATACCATAAAATTGAAAAAATGACTCCAGGTGAACAGAAACGATCAGATTTATTAGGAAGTTAAATGAAACACAGCATTACAGACTGACTAAAAAGCGTGCATGTCATCCAATAGTCATTGGCCTAGAGAGAGCATATAAGCAGTTGTAAGATATAGTAGAAGAAATCAACGCAGACTCGAGAGTCCATGGTCTGCATTGATGTGAAACGGGTCATGAATGAATAAAAAATCTGGAATAAAAAGGTTATGAATTCTTAACACGTGATTCCCAAGTTAAACTAACCACATATCTCCCTGCATTCCTCCTATGACTGGTAGCTTCTTCTAGAAACGAAAATGTCAAAAACTGGGAACCTAAGCCCTCGAAAAAAGATTCGGAAACGAAAGATTTTCTGCCTTGAAGCTAGTCATTTTCAGATGGGTACAAGATGAAACAAAATATCATCATTCATACTTTCACAGTGATGTTTTGAATTTCATCTTTAAAATTACATGAGTAAAAACACAACTCAATAAATAAAGTAAAAACTATAAAACTTCAATATAAAAATTGCATTAAATCATGCATTAAAGAAATCACAACCTCAAAATAACCATGCCAGATTTCTTACCCAATATCCTCTTTGATGGATAAATTTATCTACATGTTACATATTGCCACAATCACCAATGTGGTGTCAATCAAAACATTTATCATTTATAAAAATGACTGAAATCTTCACACCGATATTTTTCATCAAATTATGTTTGGTGATAAGGGTCTCCGAAATTATGTCCCAACATAAGGGCAAGATTTACACTTGATCATCTTTTCCTTTCTCAACTCATTGATGTATTGCATTCATGTGGTTTAGCATCAAGTCTATCAAAAATTCTTTTCATGGGTGAAAACAAAGTTACAAAACCCAATAATTCGACTAAAAAGATTCCAAAACCATTCGGCATAAAAACAAAATTAAAGCTTGTCTCCTAAAACTTATTGGGATCTCCTTTCAAAACGAGGCTGGGCAACAAAACTGACGTAGGCAAGAAAATAAAAATAAAAATTACGTTAACAAAAACATTAACCAAATAAAATAAAAAGGGGGTAGAATGGAACTCAAGAGCACAAGCCACAACTAAAATGGGTCCCCACAGCTGTTGTACGATTCATTCCACACACAAACACAAAACACATACACATTCTATGTCATCACCAACTGGATGGCTGAACACATCAGTGATACTTGAAGAAATATAATATGGTTATGCCATCCTTTTTGTTGTTTTTAATTCAGAATTGCAAAAAAGCTAATGCATGACCAGATAGGTATTGACATACAAAATTATGTAACAAAACTGTTAAGGAATTGTAGGGGCAAAGATGGGAAGTTGAGGCTTGATATAATCACTTTAGATGTTGTTTAATCTCTGTTATTTGAAATAGTTAACTTACCAGGGGATTATGTCTTCAATGAACTTGAGAGACAGCATTGATATCTCTTCAGGCTTCTACTACTACGAACAATGAAACCAAGAGTGACACAACCCATGAAAGGGACACTTACTCATTGGTTGTAATAACATACAAAAAACAATAATAAAAATAAAAATAATTTTCATCAAATTATACACATCGTACAAATAACAAGGATACTTCATAATAATATGTGTACAATTGGATACTGCTTACAAAAAAAACAGAACTGAAAGGATCATTGTACAATTCCGCGTGGATAACAGAGGAGGAGATAAAAGATGAAAACCGAATAGGACTAACATCAGAGTATAACGAATATATAACAAGTGAGCGGACTTCCTCAAAACGGATAAAAACATGTTCACCTTTAAAACCAGTACAATTATCATACAACTTTGAATGAGATGAGTAATCTGAATGCAGTCTCAGCCCCTATCCCAACCTAATTAAAATTCAAGATATGACAATAATGCTATCACAGATTACTCCCTAAGCTGTCACTTTGGCCATCTCTTGGGTGGTTGAGGCAAGCAGAACCACACTATCTTTTTTCAAGGAAGACATTCAATGCACAAAGGCTATCATCCTTCACCAAAACTTCAATGATTATTATGCTGAATGAAAATCCACTTTAGAAAATTTCATTTTTATTTTATTTTTCCCCCCTTGAATATACTGATGTCTATTTTGAAAAAAAAAAAAAAAAAAAACCCATATCCCTAAGGTACTGGTTTTGAAAAATAATCTTCAACTCTCCCATACATTAATCAGTACCCGATAACCAATTTCATAGCTTAGAAATGAGTAAACAAGAACTAAACTTATAAGGAAATAATTTGTGAACAAATAAATAAATGGAATTCACATTTGAAAAAATCTTTAAAATGAAATAGGTACTTAAAGTCTTTAAACAATTTTTAATTCTATAGACTAGCATACTAGTTTTCTAAAACTCTGATTCATCTTTTGCAAGTCGACAGTTAGAGGCATTCTAGTCTTCATGAACTCTGATATGATCAAAAGGTGTTGAGGTTCATTTCAATTTATGATATTCTGAATGGTTTGCTGTTTGATGATCAACAAATGACATGGTGACAATAGCTGAACTACATGAGAACATCAATGAAAATGGTTTCCCTTTTTATTTTAAACTTTTTGGGCCAATTTCACACGAGATGAATTTTTTAAATGTGAAAATTCCTACCCCGTTTCTTCTTCAATAATCCCGGAGAGAACTGCTTCCTCACAAGATCCTTGATCATTTTTCTCTCCTTCTGCACTGCATCAAACTCCCAAAATCTCTCCCAGGCGACAAAATGCTCAGTGACAATAAAAGAGTATGTACAACAAACTGATAACAGACAAGATACAATACATCAATTATAAATCAGGTGGTTTTTAAGCGTAAAAATTATCACTCACACACACGCACACACTTGCACAACATGTCATGATCCTGTAGAAAATACACCAACCATATTCTAATCATTTCGCTTTACATTTAAGATTGGTTTGGGGGGTAAATCAGCACCGGAGAGGAGGGGGGGAAAAAAGTCAAAACAAAGGGAACAACCAGCTGAGAGGGCAAGATAAACCAGAGTATTTGCACAGATCTTGAAGAGAAAACGGAGAGAGCAAATACACGAGGAGAAGGAGAGAGATAGATTGGTAGATAGAAGAACTGACAGATATACACAACTACAGGCAGACAAGATTGATGGAGATTGAAGGCTTTGATCAAAGATAAAAAGGTAATCCACAGAAAAATGTATGTACAGACATTGATTGCAATGCGGATAACAGTATGATTTAACACCAATAGACATGTAAGAAAAAAGATATATGAATAGATATAAAGTGATGTTTTTGATATCCATAATATATATATATCCCTTAAACAGACTTATTTCCTGAAAATAAAACATTCACAGTTGTATTTGCCAGTGTCCAATGTGTTAAAGTATTTTCAAAGACTAAGCAGGAAAGCATCCAGAGGATACAGAATCCACACATAGAATGGGACTTGGGATAAGAAATAAGAAAACAAAACTCCATATTTATCTCCAAATTGAGTGGATTCATTGTGAGAGCAGCAAATGATGAAGAAAAACATACAGTTTAAACTACATAAAGAATAAAAAAAGAAGAATGAGCAAGCGGACAGTATCCTACAAAAATCGTTGGTCTCCTCAAATGTCTGTTGTATTTTTGTTTCCATTCGAACAACCACAGCCCTTCCACAAAGTTCTATGTAATTCAAATAATAAAAAAGGCAACAGTTAAAAACAAACATTGATCAACGCTAGCCGCATAAAATACATTCAATATATTATTCTATGTCATACTACACAGATCCAACGTAAAAAGCTGCTCCAGAAAAACAAATTTCCATTCTAAGCCTGCGACGATTGACAGATGGACAATGATTAAAAGCTTCATTTTAAAAATGGACATGTACATTAATAATATAAGTCTTTCAATTAGACACCTATCATCAATAAATTTCATAATACATACAAAGAAGCAGCAACACTTTAAATAGCACATTTCAATAAGGAAAAAAGTATTCTTTGTGTATTGAATTAGTTAGGCTTGCTGCAGCCTTTGGTGAGTGAGTGTGTGTAAGTGTCTCTTTGCCATTGTCTTATAATAACATAATCCACATACAATGATGGCCTAAATATAATAAGGTTGATGTGAGAGTGTGAAGACAAGACACGCATCCCCTCCCATCTTTCACACCTTCTTGTTGGTCTCCTCTGCCTTGCCACTAGATGGCACTCTCTCTGGCTTCTTTGTTCTTCTTCTTGGAAAACGATGGAATACGGAACTTCTTCTTTTTGCCCTTCTTGTCCTTGGCGGCTGGGTGTTCTTTGGTTGGGGAACCCTGTGAGGAAAGAAAAATATATTGGGATAGTATTGAACTGTCTATTTGTTTGTGTAGGAAGAAGGCATCGTCACATTTTAACTTATAAACAATGCTGCGAAACAGTAAGATGAGTTTGAGTTGAATAATAAGATGTTCTCCAACCATCCGCGCTTGAAGGGTTTATTCCTACTCATTTCACTGTGTCAGGGGAAAATTTTGGGAATGAATAGTTTACGTTTAACTGATTCACTGCTACAGACAAGAATTCTCGCGAAACTAGTTGCCCCCTCATTTACTAGCGACGAGTATTATCGCATACCGACCTTGGTATATAAAAACATAAATAATACTAAGCTCACCCATCAAATGTTACGATTTAATGTAAATGTATCATGGGATATATTTACATTAAATCTGTAAATACCTTACACTGAAAGGTACAAAAGGTAAATTGATCAAGAAAGAAAGAAAGCACCATGGGATAAGTTTGGATCTCCCATTCAGTATCGAATACGCAGATTGGGAGCCATTTTGTATGTTACTGTATAGATTTTCTTCGATGAATTTTCATTGTTGACAATGTCACTCGGCGTTGGTTTGAAATGCGTTATCAAAACTCTGCAAATGACCGTTCATAAAGAAAAAAAAAAAAAAATTTAAGTATCTAATACTAAAGAAAGACTTAGTGATCTTTATTTATCTGATCGTGACTAGGGAACACAGTCTTAGCGACGAGATTAGAAGTCTAGAAATAACTATCGATCTTTCAAATGGCAAATATTTTTTCCGTAAACAAGATGAAAAGACCAAAAACATCAATCCTTTTTAAATTTTGTATTACACATAAAGACAACTTATCGCCCTTCACAAAACAAGAAAAAAAGGGTCAAATTGGGTTCTATCTGTTCTTCTGACCTAACCCACGAATTCAGTCAATTAGTTAATAGATTAATAGACCTATGATTTTTCATCATGAGGGATGTCCTCCAACCAAATGTACCTTCAAGTTTGGGTTGTTGTTTTTTTAAACTAAAAGACTAGAACAAGAGAATAGCTGCCAAAGCCCAAGAGTGGGGAAAATGGTAGATTTCCTATCAAAATAAATAGGAATTTAGCTAGCAAGAGGGATGATTATAGAGAATTGTGGAAAGGTTTCCGTCATAACTGGGTCCACAGTGTTAGGATAAATCAAATGCTTACAAAGAACACTGTACTTATCCCTTTCTATGTCCGGGTTATTCGGATCTCAGCCACTCGGCCCCCTCGCCTCGAGTTAACAAAGTTGAATGCAGATGCCATGTGTCGACGTCTTTTAAAATATAAGATTTTATATCATTTTGAAAAGAAGTGAAGACATAAAATCAAACAATTTCATATCATCCGTGTAAATTTTGGGTTTTCTAACAGCAGAACTGCATCCCACTGTCGTTTTACACCCCGTTACAAGATATTGCTTACTTCTTTTTTTCTTTCAGAAAAATTATTGCTTACTTCTGTATGTATGTGCCCATGTCAATGAATACCATGTGCTATAAATGAATTTGTGTGTAGTGTTTGTCTCGTCTTACCTCCTTGCTACTCCTCTCCTCCAAGGTTTCCCCACCGCTGGCACTGTCTGTAGATTTCATGGTGTCAGACTTGGAGGGAGACACTGGCTTGTCCTCACCCAACTCTTCTTCTGCAACGACAAGTACAAAGACATTAGAAGGTGACAGCAAAGACATTTATATATTCATTTGCTTGCTCATTGGTATAAAGAAGAAGAGAACATTGATATATTTGTTTGTTTGTTTGTACATATACGAGAACATTGATATATTTGTTTGTTTGTTTGTACACATACAGAGCACATCAACACATTTTAGGTCATACAGTGCCGGCAGGAAAAATAAGACAAGATTGTGAGTTGAGTTGAAATAATTTACATTGTCGTTATCAGTCGCAGAATATCAATCTAGTTATATGATTAAGGATACATGGGATAGAATTTGTTTTTATTATCTTCATGATGGAGACAAGCGAAACTGGTATCATTGTTTGGGTTGTAAAGATAATACTTTTCTTTTCTATAGCTAATGGAAATCTAATCCACGCCTGTTTCAATGATACCACCTTGCCAGTACAGAATAAAGCATTCTTATCTACTGAGCCATCCACTGTCCCACTTTTAGCAGTGTTCATAACTTTCATTTTTATTCTTTGAGTTGTAAAAAAGACAATCCTTGGGGACAATTTGTGTGCTAAGAAAATGCATGGAATAAATAACTAGTAACAATAAGACTATCTTTTTGGAATTTAGAGAAGATAAGGAATAAACAAATTATGATATCACCATATAAGTTTGATGGATCACATTGGTTGAATATTCAAAAGTAGAAATGTAATAAATTCCCTATTTCAACTCATCCTATTATATACTCTTTTTTTAATGTTCACAACAATCCGTGAAATAAATAATGATGACACAGCAATGTTTGAATAATTCATTTCAAAGAGAAACACATAAAGTTAGCTAAAGAAATATATATATATATATGACAAATGGATGAAATGCGTAAAACATTTAAGTCATAAATAAAACATTTTCCAGGCAAATGAAAGTAGCTAACAGGGCAAAAAGAATGAATTGAATACTTTGGTACAAAGTAAAACAGTAGAACAAAAACTTACTTATTTGCGGCCGACGTTCAGATTTTGTCTTTTCCTTATTTTTGCGACCCAATTCTTCAATCACTTTATCAACAGAAGAAGAAAAAATAGCAAAGGGTGTCAAAAAAAACGACAAACAGGGCAACCAAAAAATTAAAAGGCTTCAAATCAAATAAACATGAGGCAACTCTTCGAGGCAAAACATTTCAAAAGGGATGATCTCAGTAAATCGGTTATGCATATATATAAAGGAATAGAAAATTTGATAATCGTGATAGTAAATGGGTAGGAAAAAAAGTTAAACTTGAAGCTAGCATAAAAATATAGACTGACACTGAATTCAACAACATGGTCTCCTTAATTCAATATTCAGCATTATAAAACATATAATAAAGCATCATCATAAATTAAATATAAAATTCTATATGGTTGGACTATAGCAACTGCAGCATCTGAACAAAGAATTAAATGTCTTATCATATCTATTTCATGGTACATACAGAGTTAATGACAAAAAAAATGCCAACACCATAAGATTCAATTTCTTTCAAAATTTAGTTTCATTACTATTACAATTTTGTCCAAAATGGAGAAGAAAGATGATGTTAAAGATATGATTCAGTATAGCTCAGAAAGACTAAATCATTGGATGAACATTCAAAAGTATTTTTATAACAGTAGAAATGTAATAAATTCCCCATTTCAAATTGCAACATATGTGTCAAGAAAAATTACAACTTAATTGCTTGGCTATTGTGATTTTATTGGCCTCTCCTGTTTATTGTTTTAATTTGCTATTGAGGGAGTGGAGGGGGGTGTTCAAGAGAATTTGTAATCCTTCAAATATAAAATAATTTGATTCATGTATGAAAACAATGCAATCGTTTTCTTCTTTTTTTAATGTTTTTTTATAAATGACAATGATTCTTTTGTTTTCTTGTTCATTTCCATTTAACTACATGACAATGACATAACTTTTGGACTTAATAAATAATTTAATCATCATTTTTTCCCCAACTAACAAGGTAACAATGTAGTACAACCATGCTACTTGTTTGAGTGTGGGAGAGTAATATAGAGGCACAATGCCCGACTTACGCTCCACGTTCTTACTGGGCTCCCTGGTCGATTGGGACCGACTGACAGGGTGTGGGGTGGGATCAACAGCCGAGTCTGCAGACAACATGCAAATACAAACAAAATGCAACAAGAAGGCAAAACTAAATACATTGATACTCAAATGAGGGGGAAGGGAGCACTAATCACAACATTTAACTTTAGAAAGGTAAAAGAAAACAAACAAAGAGCAGCAAGAATAAGAAAAACAAGCAAAACGATGAAACAGCATTCAAACAAAAGTATTGCCAACATTTAACGAGAATAATGATAAATGAAATAGACGATTACACGATAGGACTTATAGTGTACTTTTATAAATATATGTACATAATATGGAATGCTTTCTCTATGATAGGTTGGTATAATGATATATCTTTGCATGAACAAGAAGAGAAATCAACTCCTCGAGCCTTCATAGCACCAATCATTCCTTATCTAATCTATGTGGCCTATGCGTTTACCAAGAAAGGCTTTGTGTGCTACATATCAATACCGTCTTCTGGCAGGATATGGTCAACTCATCATAAAACATTAAATTTGAGTGCCAACGTTTTCTAAAGGAAACATACAAATATTCTCTGTTCCAAATAATAATAATAATAATAATAATAATAATATAGATGAAAATTACAAGACTAAAATGATGGACACAAAGAGGATCTTGCTAATTCATCTACTAGTTCAAATGTTCCCTGAATCTACTAGAGGCTTAATTAAATTGTTCGAACAGTCTGAAAAATTATAATTTCTCTATATTCCTTGATACCAGGCGCCGAGATGACCCTTAGAGGTAAAGGCGCTGTAAAACTACAAACAAGCTAACAAGCACATTCTTTGAAAAATTGTTCTAAAACCATACTTATGTGAGCAACCTGAAATAATCATCTTTCAAATTCCCAACCCATGCGTATAAAATGTTATCTAATTGTCTTTGAAACAATAAAAGGTACAAATCTTAATACCAATTAATTACATAATTTTTTCTCTATATAAAAATATATATTTGACATTTTCAAAAATCATAAAATAAAATAACGAAAAAATTATCATATAACCCAGTGTCCATCTTCGTTTCTTTTTTATCAACTCAGAAAATACAAATGTGCACTTTTTGCTTAATCAATGCAGAAGACATTTGTATATTATTCTATTTCAAAATATAAAGCAATCAAAAGTTAAAAAGAAACTTAAAATTCAAATAGCAAAATGTTCAACTTGTAAAGAAAGAGGAAACAAAATAAAGACAAAAGAGAAAGTGATAATTCAAACATGTGTGCTATTTTCTACTTTTCAAGAAAAACTTAAAAGAACGGTGTAAAGATAGAATACCCTTATAATTTCAGAAACACTCCAGCATGCACTCTGAAAGTAAAATGGGTGAAAGTGTACCGAAGCGGTGATACCCAAGAAAATATAAATTGGTACATCGTTTGTGTCTTTTCCACAACAAAAGGCATTACATATCATCTGTAATACCATACAATAATAACTAAGAAAGAAGCTAAATAAGTTTACTACACAAAACCTGATTTTATAGAGAGACAGATAGAGACACACAGAGACAGACAGACAGAGAAAGAGAGAGAGAGGGAGGGTGGGGGGGTTATCATGTAGACTCACAGTGGCCGCTTTAACACTAATAACAAGGGATTGGGTGTATGAAATGAATGCGGACTACAAGCCCCAAAGTTAGACCAAAGGGATTTAAAATAAAATACCACGCCAAATCTCCCAAGTATTGTTCCCTAGATCAAGACCATATTTCAGGGTATCAGAAGAAGTTCAATTATTCTTGCATTCCTACATCAAATTCTGGCCACCAATGTGACCGATACAAGATTTCCATAACATTGCAAGCTTGAAAGGGTTTTTTTCTTTGATTTATTAATTTTCCCTCTATCAATTTCATTTTACAGTAACTGAATGCATGGTTAGAATTGTATTCGGGTGGTATAAAAGAGAATTTCTCAATATGTTGGAATTGGACTGAGGAATTCTAATTCTGTACACAATGACTAAATCTGCCACTGCAGAAACAGAAAATGAACAAATAACCCCAGCGGACCAATAGGGAGGCTGCAACGCATGGCTGGGTTTGATTTAATGATGTGGTACAATGGTATGTTATGTACCTCTATATAAACCAATAGAAAATAAATATACAGATAAATAAATAAAAGACAAAAACATTTCAAAGCAAATAAAAGTGAGAAAACTTTAAAACAGGAAAGATTTAAAAGGCACAAAGAAAAGAAGAAAAAAATGATATAAAGATTCACACAATGTTTGCCTAAAACAATGGAGAAAATGATATCACTAGATGAAAGAGTCCCAAGCCAGGAAATATTTTGTTGAGTGTTCGTCACACAAATCAACCACACAAACATTAATTACTACCGCTACATCTATAAGACGCATCACTTAGCAATAGCCATTGAGGCTATTGTTAAGTTTTACACACAGCACAAAAGATTAGGCGGGTGGGGTGGCCAGATGCGTTTATTGTGTGGCATTTCTCAAATACCAGTGACTGACGATACAAACTATTGTGGTACCTGGCAGATTACTTTTTTTTTTTTAGGATCAGACAGATGTAACGATGAGCTAAAAGAAATTGTATGCCTTCGTTTCTTGTGCAGATTACTATCATAGCATACGTTAGACTATAAATACAGGCTGTAGCTGCGGTACAAGGTACGAATACAGCTGTCGATATGATACAAGTTGTAAATACAGCTGTTGATACAAGTAAATGTGTATATCTATGTATAAATGATATTAGCCGTACATGCAGGAGATGGAATATTTATTAGACCCTTTCCCCTTATTAAGATGGCATAACAGAAACCTGTGAATTTACATCTCAAATATTCTGAATAATATATCTACTTGATCTGTATAAAATTAGAATTTCTATACTTTGAAAAAAAACCTCAATGAACATTGAGAATAGATTATATTAAAGGCAACAGGTTTTTTTCCTTCAAAAAAATTGTTTATATGGAAAAATGTAACACATTGTACATACAAATTGCTTTCAGTCTTTGGCAGCTTTTGAAATCAAACTCTTACTTTACAGTTTAAAGTTCTAAGTAAAAACGAATGGAAGTTATCTGAGCTTGAACACAATCAGTCAAACTCTTGATCAAGCTTACTTAAGCTAGCTCTACAATTGAAATACAAATCTCGAGTATAGTCCAATATGTGCTGGAAAAAATAAGCCAACTGAGAAGGAAGAGTATGAGGAGTACGGCAAACTGGCGGAGAAGGAAGAAATAAAAGATAGGATGAGCAATGCCAGGGCCGTGTGGGCCTTGAGGCATTTGGTTTGGTGTGGAGGCATGCATGGACGAGGAGGGAGAAACGGCTTTACCGGCAGGATGGGAAGAGGACCAAGATCCGGACCGCCTAGATTGGAGGCCAGGGGCAACAGAGCCAAACGAGGTGTCCCCCAAAGATGCTCTAGAATGGGAGCGAGATCGCCGACGATGATACATGCGGGATGTGATAGGACTATCCCCTATTGAATTTGTTCTGGAACGTCTTCTACCCACATTCCCCATGAGAGAGTTGTTATAGGTAATTTCCCCGACTGAGTGAGAACGGCGGGGGCGAGGCACACCTGCTGCAAAGACTATTTCACTAATGGACATGGAGCGGCCTCTTTGCCTGCCCTTGCTCCTCCATGGCTGGTAGTTCAAAGGGTTGGTGGAGGTGGAAGAGGATCGAGGCCTCGGATGGTTGGGTTCATTGCACATGGAAACCTGAGAGATTCTACGCCTTACCGGAGATTGATCGAGGTGTTTAGAAGAGGGAGGGAATGCGGCATCTGCATCAAAAGAAAACCGCCTAACATGTTTTCTGTAATGGGTCAGATCTGGAGAGTTAAATGACGGTTCTGTCAGAGTATGTGACGTGTCCAAGTGTTGTGGAGACTGGCTAGAATCCAAACTGAAATGTGCTGGAGCAGAGGAACTCAGAACGCCAAGATCGGACTCAAGGGTAGAATTGAATGTGTCAGTTGAGATGGGTGGACCTTTCTGATCCAATGTGTCTTGTGGTAAACTTGATCTCGGTGTTGGACGTTGTGGATTCTCAGGACTTTTAGATGGCCTGGGTCTTAGTGGTGAAGCAACATCTCTTTTAACCCGAGGCTGCCATTTTTTGTTGGATAGATTTCTTTCTTCATCATGCTTAACCTCAGCCTTATCAACAAACATATCTGGACTCCTATTTCTAACATCTTTGACTTCAGGTTCATTTTCTGAAAACTGTCTCCCAGAAGACAATCTTCTGACAATTTGAGAAGGTTTTTTTCTAACATTGTATTTGTCTTTTTTCTTGGGACTTTTGTCTTCTGACAATTCAAAGTAATCTGCATAACCTTCCAAACTTTTTGTGGGAACAGCAAATGTCGAGAAAGAATTAGACGATTTAATTGCTTCCACTTCTTTTTCATTTTTTGACAGTTGGTGACTATCTTGAATGCTATCATTAACTGGGTCATCTTCATCTTCTTGCTGGAAATACGAGGCAGCATGCTGGGCATCTTTCCCTTGTGTAATTTTTTTCATTCGTTTCTTTTCAGCCATAAAATAATCTTTCTGATTACCACTATCATCAACTGTAGCTCTTTGGTCCAGAGGTGCCTTACTCTTGGCATCACTCTTCTTCTTGTCCACAGCCGAACTTCTTCCACCCACACAGCTCAGTTTACTCAAGAAACCTTTCTTGGGTGGCAATTCAGGACTTTTCTCTTCTTCTTCTCCCTCAGAATCAGACACAGGTATGCTTTCTGACAATAGCAACTCCACTTTTTCTATAGTGTGAACCGATTTCTTCTCAATTGTGTCATCTCCTTTTTCCGCCTTTAAGTTCAGTCCTGGTACTGGTAATTTCACTTCTGAATCAAGAGATGGCTTTGTTATTTCTTCAAATTCATCAAATCTATTCCTTTTAGCTTTGACATCACCAGATCTTATCTTTTGCTCTTCTTTAAAATCTTCAACAGCCTCTCCCATCTGGTCATTTGTGGGTGGTTTTTCCACCTCTCCTGACCAATCCATGTCACTCGGTTCTAGGAAAGGACTTCCATCCGCCCTGTCAAAGTCAAGGGATCGATTGTTAAGTCGTCTGGAGCTGCCTCTGGATAACAGACTCTCCATAGACTTGCTCATTAAAGGGTGGCAGAAATTGTACGGCTCCCCTGTGAGTGGGTCCATCTGCTCTTTAGGGGGCACCAACCCTGGGCAGTTTTCAAATAATCTAGAACTGCTTTTAGATCGCCTGGAAAGTGTGGAGGAGGCCAGAGAAGCATTGACAGAGACATTTGACCTGTTTAACGTAGTGTTTGCACTAGCTACTGGCACAGACAAGTAGTTCTTTTTGGTTTTGTATGGACTGTTCTTTCTTTTCCATTTTTCCTCATCAGGAGGAGCTATGGCACCACCACGACGCCGGGAGAGCCTTGGGGAGGCTCTAAAGGCTTCTTCCCCAACAGCGTTCAACAATGCCCTAGAGGCAGGGCTTATTTTGTCTTCAACTGGTTTAAACAGCTTCGGACTCAAATTCTGGTCACTAATTATATCTTCTTTCAGTCCTTTTCTGTCACGGGGTGGAAAGTAATGATCTGAACCTCTACCCAGTCTTCTGGTCCTTTCAGATCTCTGCCACCTCTGTTCATTGGTCTTTCTATCGTCTGCAGAAAAATCAACATCTTTTCCCTTTTCCTTGTCACCAGTCTGACGTCCTTTACTAGGGACTTTGGCATTTTGCCTATCCTGTTGATTTGTATTCTTTTCATCCTCATCATTTCTATATTTTCTTTCCTTTTCTTTACTCTTCCTGTCCTCTTGGTTCTTGACTTCTTCCCCATTATTTGATTCATTTTTCTTGTTTGTAATATCATTGTCTTTATCATCATCCTTCCGTCTATTTCCGTTCTCTTTCTTTCTTTGCCTCAAACTCTCATCCCTTTCTTCCCCCTTTCCTTTCGTGTGATCACTTTTTCTTTTATCCATGTCCTTGGCTGATTTGTTTTCTACATCATCTTTAATTCTTTTATTGTGATCTCTCTCCCTGCTTTCTCTGTCTCTGTCGCCTTTCCACTCTCTGTTTCTATCGTCTCTGTCTTGACTTTTTCTATCTCTCTCAGTATAATCTCTGTCTCTTTCTATGCTATTCCTACTACCCCTTCTTCTATTGTTCCTTTCATTGTCCTCCCTCTCCCTTCTCTTGCCATCTCTGTCTCTCCCCTTGTCATCTCTATCTCTTCGTTTGTCTCTCACTCCTCTTTCTTTTTCAAAGTCTACATCTTTACTTTTATCTTTGTCAGAGTCGTATCTTTCTACAACTTTTTTCTCCCTTTCTATATCATCCTTCTCTTTACTCTGTCTGTCTCTCCTCTTGTCATCAATATCTTTCTCTGGTCTTGCATATTTCTTATCATCTCGATCCCTTCTTCTTCTGTACACATCTCGATCACTTCTGTCTCTCTCCTTTTCATCTCTATCTCTCTTACTCCTTCCTTTCTCCCCTTCATCTCTCCCCTCTTTACCATCATTTTCCATCACATTCTCTTTCTCAATTTGTTTTTTATTTCCACTCTTTCTATCTTCCTCATATTTCTTTTTCGTGTCCTTCCTTGATTTCCATCTTTCTCCCTCATCATTTCTTTCTTTCAGCTGTCTACTATCTTCCAACAGATGTCTTTCATTCTGACCCTTTGACTTGTCTGCATGTTCAACTGGAGATCTCTGACCAATGGACTCTTCAATTCCATCCGTCAGGGGATTACTACTAGGAATATCCTTTTCATTTCCACCACCACCAGTAACATTACCACGGGAACTTGATTCCCTCTTAGATTTGGGAACCCATTTACTCCTGGGTTGACTTGCCTTGGAATTATTGGGTAAGTAATCCTCTGTGTCAGCGTAGCTGGGAGCCATCGTGATTTTAGATCTAGGTGCAGACTGCCTCTTACTTCTATTGTGGCTGGCAGGTATGTCTGAGTCTTCGATGTCAGAAATGCTTGGGACATCTAGGGTGTCGGGAAGAGGGGGCATACTATCAGACGAACCAACATGGCACTTGGGTGCGGATGTAAGGAAACTTTTGGCACTGGATAATGCCATAAGCTCATCATGTTTCCTGAGATGATACTCATCGAGTACTGACCTAGAAGAATGGAAGCCGGATCTTGTGTCTGGAATTTTCCACTCATCTTCACTACTTTCTTCATACTGATAGCTGTTCAGCAGGTTAGGACCTGTGTCCCTTATGTGATCTTGGTCAAGAGACGTTGATCTAACCAAAAATGAATCAGTTTTTGATGATTGTGAGGGTGTGTCTGTAAGCAAAGGTTGTGATTTAGCATCAAGTCTAGAGGGGCTTAGATGATTTTGAAAAGAATCCAGGAGCAAGTCTTCTGATTTACATATGTCCTCGTGCAGATCTTTATAATATCTCCTGTCCTGTTTCACTCTGACAAGTTTAGGTGAACTGGTTTGGATAGGACCTTCTTTGGAGATGACATGAAAGAGGTGGGTTTTGTTCTGCTTGGTAAAAGGCACTGCTACATATGCTATTTCTTCATTGACCACTATGCCAATATTTTCTTTATTTTGACAGTGATTGTCATATATGTCATCAACATCAGTTTCAATTTTCTCAAAAGGAATGTCATCAACATTAGTTTCAAAATTCTTATAAGGAATAATGTCATCAAAATCATTTGCAGTGTCATCAACTTCGCTTCCATCATAAACAATCTCATTTAAAATTGTCACAATATTGCTGTATGGATTCATTTGATTAACACATGCTTTATCCTTTTCAATTGGAAGGATATCAATAATTGTTTCTGCTTCTTCATTGTTTTCCTTTGAATATGAATTTATGACAATAAAATCTGTGGCATTACTCTTGTATGGATTGTTATCATTCACAGGGGCTGCAATTTTCTTTGGTGGAATGTGGTCTGTTACCCTACGGAGGACGTCATCAACATTGGTTTCCGTTTTCTTGGAAGGGATGATGTAATCAACATTGGTTTCTGTTTTCTTGGGAGGGATGATGTCATCAACATTGGTTTCTGTTTTCTTGGGAGGGATGATGTCATCAACATTGGTTTCTGTTTTCTTGGGAGGGATGATGTCATCAACATTGGTTTCTATTTTCTTGGGAGGGATGATATCATCAACATTGGTTTCTGTTTTCTTGGGAGGGATGATATCATCAATATTGGTTTCTGTTTTCTTGGGAGGGATGATATCATCAACATTGGTTTCTGTTTTCTTGGGAGGGATGATATCATCAACATTGGTTTCTGTTTTCTTAGGAGGGATGATATCATCAACATTGGTTTCTGTTTTCTTGGGAGGGACGATATCATCAACATTGGTTTCTGTTTTCTTAGCAGGGATGATATCATCAACATCAGTTTCCGTTTTCTTGGGAGGGACGATATCATCAACATTGGTTTCTGTTTTCTTGGAAGGGTTGACGTCATCAACATTGGTTTCTGCTTTCTTTGGTTGTATGGCTTCACCAATATTGGTCTCAGTTCGTATTGCAGGGGTGCTACCAGCCACTTGGTTGCTTTCCTTAAATCTTGTAGTGTTATCTTCAATCGTCTCATGCAATAAATTGTGGACAACCATCACATCCATTTCAGTGATAGGAACATCATCAGCGAAAGGAATACAATCGTCAAGTATTGTGTTTCTATCTGGTTCAATTCTCTTTCTAATTTCAACAGTCTCATTTTGAAGGAAAGGAATGGTAGGAACTACGGCCTCTTGTGAAAAAAGGATAGTTTTACACATCAATGGGTCTGATTTCAATGATGGTATTACGTCTTCAACTTTGCTTGTGGGTGATGAATATAGAGAGAATGTATCCTCCTGTAATGTTCTGTGCTGGTTACAGCTAGCCTCTTCATTGCTCAATGGAGAATTTTTACTTGACTGTCTTTGCTTCATTTTGTACAATGGCTTCTTTTCCTTGGACTTGTTGGGCCAAGGTTGCTGCTGCTGTGTCATTTTGAGATCTATTCCTACAAACTCATTCAGATTCAAATCTTCATCTATGTCCTGATCACATAGCAATAGATCATCCTCAGCTGTAATCAGCAGTCTTTCAAAGCTGTTATCTGCTGCCTCCAGCACATTGTCTAATTCATTCATCTCCTCCTCTGTACCTTCATACGCTATTTCCCTGACAGGAGACAAAGGCGCTACATTGCTTGCAGTCGCATGCTTCTTGCCGTGTTTGGAATACTTATGGCCCTTGCGAAAATGAATTGGTAAGGAAAAAGATTTCACATCTGGCCCAAATATTTTTTCAACCATCTCCTCCTCAATATTGTTATTCTTTACTTCATCGTTTCCGCTTTGGACCTCAGACGTCAGATCTTTTATTTGAATCTCAGACGTCACATTTTTTACCTCAACGGGTTCAATAATAACATGATCCTCTTTTCTCTCAAAAGTGTCTAGCCTTGGTTCATATTTGTCTTGCCTTTTGGTCTTGTCACTTTTATTACCTTTCAACACATCACCTTCAACTGCTTTCTGTTCCTTTCCTATAAGAAACGTTTCGTCTGGCTGGACTATTTCTTCACAGTCACCAACAGTACACTTTACTTCAACTCCTTTCTGAGACACTTCGGACATCGAAATTTCTCTGCCATGATCTCCAACAAGAGGTTTATCTTTCTCTTTAATCTTCCACTTTGTTCCGCCTTTCTTTTTCTTCTCCTTCACTTTCCTGGTTTTCTGTTCACCATTGTCACTGACATTCCTACTTTGAGGCATACACTGACCACTTGTGGGGACAGGACATTCTTTAAGCCCCTGGCGTGTTTCATCTGTTACTTCCCCCATCTCATCAGCACTAACTGACTCTGTCTTCCTCGTGGTTGGTTGGTCATCAGCACGTTGTTCAGACTGATAGACATGGACAGTGGGCTGACAAGCCGTAGCATAGATCTCCTCTATATCACTTCCTTGGTCAATCACAGCATGTATTCTTCTCCTCACAGTGGAATGGATAGAAAACTTTATCTTCATCCCCTCCGCATGGCCACTGTGCTGCACAGTAATTGGGTTGATATTCAACGTAACAAATTCCCCAGCAGTCGACGCTTCTTCATTAATGTAGCTTTCATAAGTAGGCATAGTATCTGGAGAATTTGTTCTTTTCAAAGACCCCTGCTTCTGTGACTTTGACTCATTTTGCCCTGCACTAACGCGAACTCCAGGATTTACTTGATCTGACCAAAGCTGTTTTTTACTTTCCCCGTCTTGTACCAGTTTTGTTTGATCATTACCCGATATTGTTCTACTACCACCCTCGTGTTGAATTTGGTTAATGCTACCTCTAACACTGACCCCAGTTCTCTCTACACACATCTGGCCACCCGCAGATAAAACAGAGCTAGTCAGAGCAGCAAGGCGAGTGCTCCTTTGCCCCATTTGTGTCTGTTGCCCCTTACCCCCCTGTGGCTGGAGCAAGGCCATAGCGTCATGCATCACAGTCTTCACCACTGTGTCGGCCAGTCGTGCCAGGATTGCTTCCTGTCCTAGTAACGACACAACACACAACAAAAGGGAAAAAACTCAGCACCTTTCCTGAACTTGATTGACTTCCATACATTGTAACCTTTTCTTCTTTTTCTACAAAATTAATTTCAAGACTGCACTTGTTAAAAATTGTGTATGTCTAACTTTTAACATGCAGGAAAGAAGAAGGTAAAAAAAAGGAATTGAAAGATGCTGCTATAAAATAACTAAGCGTTTAAGCGGTATATTTATGATAACACCACTGCTTAGACTGTTAGAAAACAAATGGGAAATACAAATATACATTTCTACCTTACTGATAAAAGCAACAAGTAAATCTTACAAATGAAAAATAATTTGAGAAATTTGCATAACATTTCCAAAATGTTAAATTCAATTTGAGGAAACAATTTCCTCTATTTCATTACATGAAACACAAATCTCATTAAAACCTCTATTTCAACGTAAACCGCAAATAACACCTTTATCTTATTTGTGATCACAGTAAAGTTTTGGCGTTCACTGAAAGCAGTTGCAAAAGCATGGAAATATGAATTACTCCTTGCAAAAAAACACAACACACACACAGATTTGACTCATTTGTGACGGCTACGAGTATAGTCGTAATGCGAAACTACTCTACTAAATGTACGGAAAGTTCTGTGTAAGAAACTAGCTTTCGTGCTAACACCGTCTGTAAATCTTTGTTTACCAATTTACTCGCAACTTTGAATCTTGAAATCTTGAATTCTGTTGCTGATAATGTCTAGAAAACGCTCTAGAGATGGATTCTAACAGTGATATTGTATGTCAGGGAGTGATGCCCGTGATTCGGAGGATATTCTTTCCTCTATGAACACTACTATAAGTGATGTTTATGATCTAGCAACACAAGTTTAGTTCAGTCGAAACACCGAAACGGTACCCTCTGTAGATTTCTATAATTGACAGAGAGTAAAGCAATCTCATAACTAGCTGGATCAACAAATATTTTGATTTCCTGTCCAAAAAATTTCAGCATGCGAAAAAAACAAAAGAGGGCTCCCTGCATCAAAGATAAACTTTGGTAAACACAGCAACATAACATTTTGTGATGTAAGAAAAGATACTGAGTAATCTTGAAAACCAGGGCTAAAAATAAAAACTTTTGTTGAAAGACCAAAATCATATATAGAGAAAACAACTTAAGAAAGGCAACATAGAATTAGATTAGAACCAGATGATAATCTAAATGTGCAAAATATATCTACAAGGTATGAAGAGAAAATCTAAAACCTACTTAACACTACAAATGCCTGGTTTGGTACCTTCCGGAAAAAATACTTCCCTAAACAATTGTTTTCCTCTTAACAAAATCTCCTTACTGATTAAGCATGCACACCAAGACAAATTTACAGATTTGTATCAATCTGAAGACATTATACTGGATGTATTGAAAGTATCTTTTTAATCTTTTCCTTCTAATCAGAATTCAAACTGAAAGTGTCAAACTTAAACATGGTAAAAACAAAAGCTATTTGTGAATCCCAGCCACCTGTCTAGTGAGGATATCCAAAATGAAAGGGTAAAAACAAACAACTAAAGGGCTTCAATTTTTTTACCCGTTGCATCAAAATCTGCAGAACTGTCCAGATTTTCTGCGAGATAGTCGGGATATTCTGCAGGGATATCAGGAGCTTCAGAAACCAAAATATATGGCTGCTCTCTTCTCTCTGATGCACCAAAACAAACAGATTGAGATCAAAATATGCTACTGAGGGGCCTGTCTATACATAAAATGGCCTTGTCATCCATTTGTTCAAAGTATAAAACACATCAAGACGACAAAACAAATTTGAAGAAAGGGAAACAATCATACAAGACATTACTGATCAATTCATTCATTTATATCTGTCTTTTTGAAGGAGACAAAAAGAGAAAGCGAGAGAGAGCGAGAGATGATTATCAATAGTGTAAATTTTCCTTTACATAAATTAAACATAACAATTTGATTTTTCATATTATCATTTTCTTCTCTATATGATAAACTTTAATACTTGAGTGTCATTTGGCTGAACAGAAAATAAGGTAAACCACTAATTTCTTTTCTCAGAAATTCAGGCTCCATCAAATAACACAATTAGGAGTATTTCTTTCCTTGACTGCAAGGTAGAAATTCTCAGACCGGACATTTATTTTCAAATGCAGCTAAGACCAAAAGGAAGGAGAAATACATACATTAAACATAACAATTTGATTTTTCATATTATCATTTTCTTCTCTATATGATAAACTTTAATACTTGAGTGTCATTTGGCTGAACAGAAAATAAGGTAAACCACTAATTTCTTTTCTCAGAAATTCAGGCTCCATCAAATAACACAATTAGGAGTATTTCTTTCCTTGACTGCAAGGTAGAAATTCTCAGACCGGACATTTATTTTCAAATGCAGCTAAGACCAAAAGGAAGGAGAAAGCCTTCAATCAGTACTTACGCGACCTATTACATTGTTAGTGGCAGTGAGAGAGAGGACAAGTCCACAACATTGTGCAAGGGGCATAAAAGACAACTAAATTAAAAAGCACAAACCTGATATAGACTACATCTACCAATCAGCACATTCAAAATACAAAATATACACATGCTTGCTTCAAGGACAGAAAGAAAAAATTTATTGAGAGAAAAAAAATGTTAGGACACTCAGGGGAAAAGACTGGAATATAAAAAAAATAAAGAAAACAAAAACAAATGTGTGCTTACCTTCTGACTCCTGAGCTTTCTTGGCTTCCTCTGCTTCCTGCAGTTTGTTACTGTCTTCCACCGCACTAGTCACTTCTGCTTGCTCTGCCATGAGAAAAAATTTCTGGTCTTTGATGGTTGACAACACATGAAACAGACAGGAGAAGTTCTCTCAAACTTTTCAACCATCAAAATTACTGGATTTCTCATCTCTATGAAAATTTGCCGGTCATTTTCAAGGATGAGATAAGGGAAGTTAAAATTTCAACAGTCTTGGATAGAAAATCCACAAAAATCTGCATGAGAAGAGCCTACAATTTATTTGTTTTCCCCTGGAGAAAAGATTTTTGCTCAAAACAAAATGTATTGTTCAGAAACCATTTCAGGGAGTACAAATCAAGCAGTTGTGTAGGAAAAACCTATTTGACAACTTACCTGGCTGTGATGACTCTGCCTTCTCCACCTCCTGCTGATAGGTTGCTGCTTCAGCCTCAGACTGGTTCTCAAAGGGGTTGGCGGCGTAGTACTGGCGGTACACCACAGCGTTGTGCTGGTGGTCTCGCTGGATGATGCCCTTGGAAGCGGCTCCCATGACTATCACCTGATCTCCTGCCCCACTAAGCTGGCCATCCTGACACAAAAGGAAAACAATCGGGTTAATGTACATTATATATAAAACATAAGAGAAGAGAAAACAGTTTTGTTTGTGTAGAGAGAACGCATTGATATATTTTAGGTTATACATCAAGTTCTGATAAAAAGTAAGACGATTGCTTCAAATAAAAGTAAAGAAACAGAAGGAGAACCCGGGAGGGCCACCCTCCAACCACCTGCAAAGAAATATAACACGGCGTGACAGCTTTAAAAAAAATAGTTGTAGAACAGTAGTATCCATTATGGGGATTTTTTCAGAATTCATTAAGCAGCATGCTTTACTATTTATCTTTTAGGGTTAAGTAAATAAATCAATACTAATAGCATTGCCTACAACCATTGAACACAAGTGTGATCTCTTTTAAAACTGACTGACATACTGACTGACATGAACCTTAAAGATCTAGGAACACGAGTGTGACCTCTTTTAAAACTGAGTGACA
>JAULCB010221702.1:26983-37684 GCA_032358575.1 Dendronotus rufus
CTCTTTTAAAACTGAGTGACAGCACTGCTATATGGATCAGAAACGTGGACCCTCAATAAAGACCTTGAAAGAAGAATGAAGACATTTGAAATGGGGACATTTCGGCGGCTGAAAAGACAAAAAAAGCAACCAAAAAGTGTGGACTCTCTGCAGCAAGAAAGCAAGTAGCAGAGAGGAATGACGTACTATTTCAAGTAGACCTTTACCAATGAGATGGCACTAAAGAAGAAGAAGAAGAAGAAAGATCTAGAATGGAGAGTGTGACCTCTTTTAAAACTGAGTGACACGAACCTTAAAGATCTAGAAAGGAAAGCACTATAAAGCTGCTCCCACAATGTCCAAAGACCAATAAGCAATTAAAGCACAACGTGTAAAGAAAAGAACTCCATATCCAAAATGAAATAATGAACATGATGCTTACAACTGTGGTAAGAAAACTCTTAGTAGACTAACCTTTGCCTGCTGAGCTTCATCCCATGAGATCCCTTCCAAGATTCTAGACTGGGGGCCAGCACTCACCCTCTCCTCATAATAATCTTTCTTAATCTGAAAAGGAAATAGCAAATGATGATATCCTATAAAATTTATTCTAACATGAACATTTAAATTCATGAAACGTTTACTTAAGGAGTACAGCGGGTATGTTTTAGCAATGTTCACAAAATTTACTGCCAAATTTTTAGATGTATAAAAAATGAGGTTGGTATTTAGCTATTAGTAACGATAACAATTTTTGTTTTCTTCCATAAGTACAACTTCGCTATATCTACCCACAAAACAATATTCAAACTCTCAAACCTTTTTTCTAAAATGTCAAAGTTAGATTTTATTAAGTTTGTAGTTTTAAGTCAATTCAACATATACAAGGTTAGATAACAAGCAGAGCATCTGTTTTGTTATCCATTTACAATGAGACTTTAATTAAAAACATGTTTCATTCAAAGAGCATGCATTTTGGCTAGTGTACCATAATTTATGAATGGAAAGTTCTACTTATTTATCGCAGGTTGAGATCTTAATTTGGAAGCTTGTCAAGTATGTAAATGTTTTTTTCACCACAGTCAAGATTACATACACTTTTCTGTTTTTCTCTGAACTCTTTAGGGTTGGTTCCTTGGGGGGCAAACTGGTTGGGGGTTTCCACCTTGACTTGCATACCTCCTGGTTTGTTGGCAGACTCTCCTTCTTCCGGTACCCACTGTTAGACAATGGAAACAAAATAACAATGAACAAAGGAACATAAATACACAAGTGTGCATGGTACCAAACATAATTTTCTGTCTTTGAAAAAAAAAGGCAATGATATTTTTCTACTATACTTTTTTTTAAATAATAATAATAATAATAGATCTTTATTGTCCATTTCTGGAAATTTGTCATTTGGTCACAATATTACAGAGACATGTTATTATAAGTATACCTGCATAAACGCACAAACACACACACACACACATGTGTACACATGCACATACACACACACACAACACACACACACACACACACATACACACACGACCTCACATATTTCAGACTGACATGGCTTTTTAAATCTTACTCATGGAGGAGTTGCTATCGAACCATTTGGTTGGGGGTTAGTTTTGGTTGTATTTCTTTTCAGTCTTTTGTTTCTCTTCCAACTTATATCAATCAGAAGTAAGCTTTTCATTTTCAGTTCTTCAAAGAATATGGAAAAGTTCTCAGCAAGAGTGAGCTGTCAAAAAACAGATTCTCTGAGTCATAGCAGATCTTTCAGGCGTATGAATTACTTCAGTAGTACATTAATTTATGAAATACTTGTTGTAGTACCTTGGTGATCTTTTTGGGTGTGGTGGTTCCAATCTCCTCCAGCTCTGTCTTTTTGTAAGCGTTGGGCGAGGTAAGCCAGCCAGCTTTGAAGGCCTTCTTCTGGCGGACTTGGGCCGCTTTCAAGGGGGATCTGCAGTTGTAAATAAAATTTAAAGACAACCCAATAATTTCAATATTTTATATTACAAGAAAACATTATTGTCAATACACTTATATGTAAATATATTTTTTTGGCAAATATTGTTTACACTTCCTTTTCCCGTTGAAAATCTTCAAGTTTGCTCGAGTCAAGAATTTGAATCCAGACCAGAAGTATCATCGTCAATCTCCCCCCAGGTAACTGAGTTTACTATTGAAACTATCTGAATAATTGAATAAAAGGCTAAACAATATGTTTGTAAAGTTAGAATCTGCAGATTTTTTATAGTGATTCATCCCAAGTATAACTTACACTCCATCAAAACAGTGTATGACAAATGTGTCATATTGGGATCAGGGGTATGACAGATATGTCATACAGGGTATTTGAGACACTTTCATTTGAAAATACCATTAATTATCTCTTGATAAGTTACAAACTTTTTATGACAATGAATGTGAATTGAATATAACTATCACATCTATGAATCAATATATAGACGCGCTTAAATCATGGTTATAATCCATGGATAATGATAATAAATGGTATTTATTGTGCGCTTTCCATGAAGACATCCCAAAGTGCATTACAATGATTCACATCAGAACATAGGTGCATCTACATAAAAAGTTACATTGGCAAATAATTTTTTTTTTAAATCAACAACAAAAAACAAACAAGTGTTAGTTAGGGTAAGTGCTGTATTTAATTTGTTAGAGACAAATATGTTCCCTTTGATGACAGCAATGATAGCGATTCGAAGTTTGTTTACCTTCAATGAGCAGAAAACAAAAAAGGAAGACCAAACGTACAACGATACCAGCAGTTGATCATCAACTTGATGACAACACTGTTGACCTCTCACCCGAATTCAGGAACAAATACGTGTAGAACAGATCCTGAAAAGCTGATGACCTAAAGAAGTAAAATAAACTATGTCTCCTTACACATATTTAGAGTTTTCCAAGTCGTCGTCAAAGACGTATGTGAAGGAACTAGATGATGGAGGAATTTCTACCTCGCTGTTGGTCCTGTCTTTCTTCTCCTGCTTGATTAAAGGCATCCTGAACATGTAGCCTGTTCTGTAGCCCTATGTGCCAAACAAACAAATATTACAATAATAATGAAATCTCCCCCATCATGGTGCTTGATGTGCATAGTAAGTTCATTGGCCAGACATGTAATAAAACAACAATAGTTGATATATAGCATTTATATAGCCTAAGCGCATATTCATGACCAGGTCATGCTCTATGCGCCTTACATGAACTTGTTATAAATGACATCTATTACTTAGATACATGAAAGTTTGGTCAAGAAAATACAAATCTATAATTTCCTTCTTTTATTTTAAGTTTCAAAGTTTGTGATTTAAGTCAGATCAAAGGCGGAATCTCTTTATCGTATCATTATTGTCCATCTCTGATTCGATAAGACGTGAAAACCACACAGCAAAGACAAACCGTAATAATTTGCCCCAGCTGGTATTCAAATCGTGGCATCCAGATGGTAGGCAAATGCTTTATCTTAAGACAACAGCACCTTCACCACACAGCACGGTTAAAGAAAGACAATGTTCATAAATACGAGTCAATTTAATCAAATTTTGAATAACAAAACAATAAAGTGAAGGAGTATTTGGCGCAAGGCATAGTGGATACTCACCGAATTGTCTAACATCCTCATGAGAGCCTCAAACTCCATCTCTCCAACTTTCCATTTCTTGCCCGCGGCTCCATGAGTTGGAGGTCCTCCTTTGCTGACTTCACATGCTTGCTGCTTGGCTTCTTCAGTTGGTAGGATCAAATTGTCTAACCCGATAGGTATTGCTCGGATCTTTAGAATAAAGATAAATCCATTCAATAAAAATGGTATAAATAAAAATGTCAAATAAATTTTGTGGGTTATTTTCACAAGTGAGGCACACTACATACACACATTTTGGTTAAATGGTAGAGCTGGGTGAGATCGTATCAACATCTCAATTTCTTCACATCTTAACCAATTTGAGTTTTCAAGCTCAAATTCTACAAGTTAAATTTGCTATTCTATGAGAAACATTGATTAATGAATCCCAGGGAACATGCTCTATTTCTTCTATGTAATTGATGGCAATAATAAGGGAAATACCTGGTTAATCATGATTATTTTAATTCTAAATCACCCACCACAACCGACATCCCGACTTGAGGTTCCACCATATCAAATGGATTTCGTTACATACATCACTTTTCCCCTACTTACACAAAGGTTTTGAGAATTTGAAAAATTTACCTGTGCTTCACAAGCACCCATCAAATTGAATGTAAGATGGAACGCTTCCTCCACTGTCTCTCCACAGGCAACAACACCATGATTGCGCAGAATCATTACCTGTGTCATGAATTTACAATCATTACATAGGAAGGGCAAGGGAAAACATCTATTCCACTATCTTAAACTAATCACTTGATAAAACGTATCACATCTAGATATTTCCTTTAACCAGAATACTTTTAATTCTGTAAGCAGATCTGTAACTAGGCATTTGAAAAAATATCTGAAAACCAAAAAGTCGACCCTTAAACGCATCATTCATCTGAATGAAACAATTTTTGTTTAAAGTTTATCTCCTTAATCTTAATCTAAACAGATGGTTTTTTTACTTGCATTCTGTACGCATGGTTAAATGAAAACAGAAAGTTACACTAATAATTTTCTGACCAGAAGGAGATCTGTTTACCTAAATGTGGAAAAGGGAAAAGAAAAATGTATCAAATGCAACAAATGAAGTGAACAACTTACTTTATTGTGAACGCCTAAATTCCTAGCTAGCTTGTCTCTCTCCTCCAAGTTGACAAGGATCCCTGAATATTCATGATAGCTGACATTGCCACAGCAAATGGCTTCTTGGGACAGGGGAAGCAATCCACACTTCATGGCGGAAACCTTACAAGGAACGAACACACATTTGCATTTAATATTTTTACATACAGTCCGCATTACACTCTTGCAACCTGAAATGGCTAATCATCAAAGCTCTCCACTCCCACTGTGCAAAACTAACCTACCAGAGTTTTGCAGGTAGATGCCCAAATAGCCACTTTGGACAAAACACAGAGCGGGGAAAGGATTAAAGGCAAGCAAGCACTGTGCCTATCCTTGAAAGATGTTATGAACAATACACAGAACGCAATACTGAGCTGTTAACCGCACAAATTTTCCTGTTGCCTTAGTGATGCCTCTCATTCACCTGTGAAAATTAGAGAACCTAACTGCCAGCTCTCAAGTATGCCATATGCTACAAGACATAATATAACCCAAGGCCAGACTGCGCCAAAATAGACAATGGACAATTAATTTTTTAATGGGAGATACCGCACTAAGAGCTTGAATGCGAGTTGTGTAAAAACTCCATCTAGGACCAAAGAATATTAAAAGTATTTAGTCGCAGGGCGAAACTGGCCTGATAGGAGGAGCACACTCCAAACTCACCGCGACAGCAGCAGGTGTGTGAAGGTGCACAATGCACTTAAGGTCTGGGCGGGCTTGGTGAATGGCAGAGTGAAGGGTGAAGCCAGCTCTGTTGACTCCAAGATGGGTGCTGCCTTGGTCCACCACTTCTCCATTCACATCCACTTTGACCAAGGACGAGGCTGTCACCTCAGGATACATCATGCCAAACGGATTCAACAGGAAATGCTCCTCGGCTGGGGTCACACGGGCCTATGGAAACAAATATTCATATGATTTTTTTTAATGTTTTCAATTGTGTTTAGATTAAGATTCTTCCTCTACCATGGTACAATGTGTTCAAAAGAAATCTAGTAATCACAAAGTTTCAAAGTTCTAAGTTTAACGCCAGTTTCAAAGTTCTAAGTTTAACGCCAGTTTCAACATATTTACTTCATAGCAGAGGCGGCAACATCCTGGACTCAAAAGTTCGAACTCAACAATTGCAGTCCAACAAGCTTTAAAATATGTAGCCCAAACAAACTAATATGAAACTATTTGGTTATATTCTTGAAATACAGTAAGCTAAAGGAGTTAAGATAAACATTAAAAAAGATAGTTTGACAAATACTAATAAGCAATAAGATTGGTAATGTATCCCAATAAATAAAAGGGATTACTAAGTCTAAAATTAACTTTGAAGAGGTCACAACAACCACATTATGTATAATTAGATCAAAGGAAAATCTATATTTAACGTGTGTATAACACACACACAGAGTAACCATAAATATAATTCCTTACACTAATGTGGTTGTAGATGCCTTGAGTCCACCCACACAAGTCAATCAATCTGTAGATGGCAGCCAACTTGCAACGCAACAATTTCTCTCCCTTGGCAAAACCTACATTATCTGACCCTCGTAGATCATTTATTGGAATGACGTTGGAAGCTGGAACGCAAACAAAAAATTCATGGTTAAAAATATTGTATAAAAAACCCACAAAGGACAGAAAATATCCACAACTCAAGCATTGTTTACCTCTCTTTGTTTTGTTTCATCTTAATTTCCATAAGATTTATTAAAGGGGGATCTGTAAATCATGATTTTAGAAAAATAAAACAGTTGCAGTAAAAAGAAAACAGGTTAAAAAAAGTCATTTGGACCCTTTGGCTCATAGGGCTGGAGTTTGAAGTGGACTAATAAAAAAGGCAGACTAATCTAACGCAGATTGCTTCATAAAGAAAACAATTGTGTAGAGTTTTTTCAATAGCATCCAAAGTTATTTTCAAAACAAGTTGACAATTTAGTATCTTTGGGAATGTTTGGAATGAGATAAAAATCTTAAAATTCTTTGGGACCACACTAACTATTCAAAACCTCATATAAAATTTTGTTTATTTCACAAAGTTGATGTTTAGTAGAACTAGCTAAAGATGAAGCTGGATCTACAAACTGCAAAAGATAATAAATCTTGGATTTCAATCACAAACTTCAGGAATATTTTCTGGCATAATAACAGAATATTTGTCAGATTACATCTGTGAGTGCATTTATTTGATAACAAAGAAGATAAAAAAGGAAGCAATAACTCTTTGCGTTGAAAGAATGAAAACGATACAGCTTTAAATAGGGTTTTTTCTTCTTTTTTTTCACCCCTTTACTGCCCAGGGATCCTGGCTCAAATTTGGTTAGTAATCACTTGGAAGGGAGCAAAGAAAAACAATAGCTTTGTGAAATCAATTCAGCTGCCAACATATGACTGAGGAGCTTCCTTTTCCATTTTGTCCCAATTTAGGATTTTCACAATTAAACCGGTAAGGACAAAATAAACCAACTGGTGGCGCTTATGTACGAATGCACGAGCGATCGATTTTCATGCAGCCAAACGCGAGCGTACTGAATTTAGTGCATGATCCGGTTAAGCTGGGGTGTCTGACAATAAAGAGTCATTAAAGAGAGAGTGACAGAGTGAGCTACAACAATAGAAAAATAAATGAATGGAGATTGATCTAGGAGTACCTGCCCCCCTCCCCTTGGCAACCCCCCAGAACCATTGACTCTATGATCCACACCTCTAGATAAGTTGCTGAGGCCACTCTTGCCTCCCTGTGGCATGAGAAGCTCAGAGATTTGCTGCAAGGCCAACAGATTGGCAGGGTAGGGCCCATTGCGAAGCTGCTCATCCACAATTTGTTCCAACTCTTCTTTGAAAACTTCACTGTTTAACACCACTTTGACCCGGGATCTGTTCTCCATTTGATGAAGGTCTTCCTTCACCTCTGCCGGCCGCTGGAGATTCTTGATGTATGCAGGATCATCAGGATCTGAGAGAACAGAAGAAATTCAATTATCATCAACAGAGGAAAAGAAGTAAACTACAGTGCAACATGGAGACAAAGAATTGACTCTAGCATCACAATGCTGGTGAAATTGTCTGAGACTAGGGCAGTGTCTGCATACTTGATTGTTTCTTTTATTATCGCCAATTCGATACAAACATTCCTTTATAGGTGTGATCCATTGTACTTTCTACGAAGTTACAATAATCTTGAGGAGCATGCAATAATAATTCACTTTTTACTTTACAGATTATTATTGCTAAAATACTATAGCAACAAAAAATACTTAAAAATCCATAAACTTAATTAAAGTAAGGATATAACAACAACAAAAAGAGGAGATCTAGCAAAGAAGGAATGGGGGGGGGACTCAACTGACCTATTTTTTCAATGTATTTGCCAGAGCCTGAAGGCCCATTTACTTGAGTTGGCTCACTCATGCCACTTCACTTGTCAGCCTGGAGGTAAGAGAAAAAGATTTGTTTTTTAAACACAATATATATCCACAACTTTTTTAACCGGTTTATCTCGCTGTACTCTGGAAAAAAACGTATGTCTCTAAAACATTTATTTACCTACATTTTGAAATAAAACTTGGTACAAAGACGCCTTTGCATATAAATTATCGTTCTGGTTTTTTTAATTGAATTTCTATCAATAAACACTGATTATATAGACAAAAACAATAAAAGGTGATTATCTCAAAACTTATGTTTCCTAGAAATACGTGTTTCTCCAGAGTACGGCAGAACTGTGGATGTGAGAACTCTTTTGCACTCGGTCTAATTGTCGCCCTTTCATTCGAAAGAGGGAATATCTACACCGATGAGCTGTAGTGAGACACTGAAACACTACCGTCTGTAGATTTCTCTGTCTATTTGTCTCCCCTACTCTCCGGAGTAATAATATATATAATTTCTCAATGTTTTGTTTTTTTGTTTTTTACTTTGAATTGAATCTTTTATATAGGTACTGAATCTTTGTGATGGTATTTCCATGTCCTGATATGTGGAAATGAGATTTGTCTGAAATGCTATGATTCCCTCCCATCCAACCAATCAAGTCAAGCACCATATTCAACCCAACAAGGGAAACGTAATATGGTACTTGACTTAGAGAGAACAGGACAATATTTCTTATTCCTAAGAGACAAAAAATAATAACACATACATGCATGGCTAGAGATGTGACCCACTCGTCACACACACATACCATTAACACACTACGATGGCATTACCGCATTACCGTAAGTGTCGCATTACATGGCCTTATTATTCCTGGCCCATAGAAATTGCTTCAAAAGATACGTGCTTATATTATGTCCATGCTGTACGAGATTTTTTTTAATTCTCTGACAGCAGCCGTAATCCTCTAATTACATTGCTGATGTTGTATAATGTACGCACAGCAAATACACTTCTGATTAGTTGTTTCTGCATTTCTAGACTCTGATTCTGACCCAAAAACATTACAACTTGTTCTCATGATGGAAATCATAAAGACTTGACATCTCTCATTACATGAAGACATTAAACGTTAATTAAGTAGTTCACACAACTGGCCCAGTGTCTCGACAAAACACGCTTGCCTCTGACCTCACGGCGACCACTGAGGTAATGAGCCGCACTACCCACTTGCCCAAGCAAGGTGTCCTCACAGCCTCTCCCACACACACACACCACGGTGACAAATGCATTTAGCTGACAGCTTTGTTTGGACAGCCACGGGAGAAATTAGCATAATTGGAAAAGGAATGCGATGTGCGGTGTGGTGATTAAATCTGGGTTTTCTTGTTTTGGGTTTCAGATCTGAGGACAAAAATATGTCGCTATTGTTCAGAGCCTCAGATCAAATCCCCCAAAACAGAGAAACTTTTCAGCATTTATGTACGTTTTTAGTGGATGGATTACATACAGCTAGATTCATCAATCAAGATATTTTCATATTATGACTATGACCCTCGTCTTCAAGTGTCTGCATGAAGAGAGCACACTGACTCATAAGTAATACAGCACTGGTAACAAACAATTATGACAGTTGAAGTTAAAGGATAAGAAGCAGAGTAGAACCCACCAGGAACAATCACACATGGTATGGCCTTCCCATTATCAAAATACAAAATAATAATTTTTCTTTGCGAAAACCTACAAAAAAGAAAAGTCAGTATATTAAAATGACATTTTGCCATTCTCTAATCTCAAGCCAGATAAATCAGTTGAGGTTTCGCCTTCTTGATTCCTTCTTGATTCGCTCTACGACGCTTTGATTTATCACATTTCAGTTTGTCTAGCCTAATATGTGTGTTACATAATTTGAGCAAAATGAGAATGACTACAAAATGTTTGTAATACAGAGCTGGGATTTGTTATGTTACAGGAGTAAACAGACATAGCTTTAAGTCCACAGGGGGCACCTAGATATCATATTTATCTATTTCCTTCTTCTGCCAAATACTATACACACAAACATCGACTGGATATTCCAGTAGAATATAACAGACCACTTCACTCAGAATAAGCTAACTAAGAAACAAGGATGAGAACATTGATACTATACCACCCTGTAGTACGACCATCTCCCATCGACAAGGCAACGCTCCCCGCCCACCCTGCGTGTAAATTATGTAAGGCATATCGACAACTACCAACACACCACCAACGTGTAACGAGTCCCAAACCACCACAGCATACAACAACGTAACCAACAATATTCCACAAGCCCCTGCCCCTATCCTCGGACAACAGTGAGACCAAGCAGATGATAAATAATTAACACCACACTCCACCGTACCATGTCCTCTTCTAATTCCATAATATCTCCCTCCCACCTCCTCCCCTTTCTTTGATTCTAATACTAATTCTAGTGCGTGGAGTAGGAGGCGGAGGAGTGGTGGGGGAGGGTGTGTGTGTGTGGAGGGGGGGGGAGGGAGGGTGTGGGTGTGTGTGTGTGTGTGTGTGTGTGTGCGAGAGGAGGAGGGGTG
>JAULCB010221703.1:0-21499 GCA_032358575.1 Dendronotus rufus
GAGAGAGAGAGAGAGAGGGAGAGGGAGAGGGAGAGGGAGAGGGAGAGGGAGAGGGAGAGAGAGAGAGAGAGGGACAGAGAGAGAGAGAGAATGATTAAAGACAATGATATATATATAACAAATCTTTGAACTCATTTCTCTCTCTAGTCCTCCACACTTCTTTGAAGAGAGTGGAGATACTTCTCTCCAATCTTCTCATGGCAAGATCTGGTTCTCGACATTCTATGACATCATGACGGAGAGGCTCAATGTGAATCTCATCAAAGTGAACAATTTGCCAAGTAAGCAATTAAGGGTAGAATTAGTCCTGAAATTTGTATATATGTGTTGTTATTGTTATCTTTTACCTTGACTTGTTTTCACAATTATGCGAAATACATGAATAGACGCTCTAAAGTAAATCCAAGTACATCTTATAACTTTAGGTGCTCAAAATGATAGCAAGGAATTTCCTTCATTCAATGCTTTCAACCAGTGTGTGTAAACATTTCACCAGGAAGAAATGATTATAAATTGCAGACAATAATATAGTAAAGGAGCAGGTGCTGGATGATAGGAATAACAAGGATGGAAGTGATTAATTCACAGTGCCAACAGACTAAGCCTAAAGAGAAGAAATAAGATAGAATGAATATTGAATTTTTCCTGTCACCCTTGAGACTCGAACCTGAAACCTTTTGTCTCGCTCCTTGTCATTGTCAACTGTTACATCATCAGTGTTTTTATTTTGACTTCAGTCTTTTTCATTTTCAAATAGACAAGTAAAGTCTCTGCAACAGAAGAGTTTTCAACTGTATTTTCGTCCACAATATCATAACATTTCTCTATGTATATTAAAAATTCACACCAGGCACATTTTCCCATCACATAGCAAATAATGTGAAGTAGACACAATTTTCAGAGTTGGAATTGATATTATTTTTGATAAAAGAAACATCTTTCAACTGATTTACCTAAGGTTTTTATACAGTACCCTATATGAATGGTTATTCTTGCTGAGTTAATAAGCAACGCTCATTGATAATCATATCAATATTCATTCTTCCACAGAACGTGATGTCACAAATGAGGAGCGAAACCCATTTGTTAAAATCTTCCTTTTGCCTGAGGAAAAGACGTGTCAAGTGTCCAAATACAAAAAGAGCACACTCAGCCCTGTCTTTAACGAGCTCCATTCCTTTGAGGTAAGCCATGGGGTTTGCTTGTCGGATTAAAACACATTACACAGAATCTAAATCTTTCTAATAACTGTATAGGAGTAGAGAATATTCTACTCATTTTATCTTTAAGTATAAGGTTTGATCAAGAACTGTTTGATGGATCCATTTTTTTCATAGTGCATGGTGATGACTGTGGATAGACATATTCATCAATCAATTTATTGATTCATCTATCTATTTATTCATTGATTCATTTATGCATTCAATTATTCACTCCTTCATCCTTCATTCTTAGGTATCTCCAGAGCAAGTCAAAGATAAAGTTCTCCGATTCTCCGTCTATGACATAGACAAGAGGCGTGTGCGTCATTCCCTGGGTCACGTCATGATCAATTTGAACAGTCTGGGTCTGGATAAAGGCGCTGTTATATGCTCTGACCTTGAACCGTCTGTTCAGGTGAGTCATGTGATATTAGATGTATTTCTTTATGCTGCTTTCACTACACAAATGTCACACTTCTCATCCTGTGCATGTGTGTGTGTGTGTGTATGCATTACTTGTTTATGTGTATCTGTCTACTTCTCAGCTGATGAAAAAATGAGAGCATTTATTTAGCGCTTATCCACGGTCACTAACTACCATGCTCTAAACACTTCCCAATATCATTTTATATCCCTGGAAAAACATGTAACACATCAGACAAAACATGAGGCCTATCAGGCGTATATATCAGTTTTCTGACAAAGACAACGCCAGGGGGACCTCCAAATTTTACATCCCGTCTTCGATAGAATGAGGAAAATTATGTAATTAGTCTTTCCGAAGGACTTTACGTCAGATCCTATCAGTTCAGGATTCAAACCCTGGACCCTTCGATCCCTAAGCAGATACACTGACCACTTGGCTGCCAATGCCACAATGAATGAAAACAAGCCTAAGATAAATATAATAGATTGCTAACCTAGATTGCTAACCTAGATACAAACGGAGAGATGTAACCCTTTTATTCCCTCTATTTCTATTTTCATCTCCAGTCCAACTCCTCCCTGGGAGACCTCCAGTTGAGTCTGGCCTACATTCCTGCCAAGGAAAAGGTCAAAATTGGTGTCCATACAGCCAGGAAGCTTCAACTAGAGAAAGATCATTCTGAGAAAGGTGAGATACCGGTAGTTTTATTCCAAATCCTTATCGCAATATGATTAAGAAATAAACCCACACAAAACAATCACAATTGTACAAACAAAAATATATGAAGTGAATGAAACTGTAAAAAGGAACAGTCGATAAAAATATTTTTATTTTTATTTCTTCTCTTACTCTTTTCGGCACTAGTTATTTCCATCTTTAATCCTTGAATTGTGTACTTTAGTTGTTATCTATTCAGTGTCTAACTGCACTAAGAATGCCGGAGTATTTCCCCAATCTTGTCTTCCTCTCTATACATTCATATGTTTGTATTGCCTTGGGTTGGAATATCAAGTTTGAAAAATGTTCTAGTCATCTGTGTTGATTGATCTACACAATTTGGCAAGGCAGTGTAATCAAGGCAGGTGTGGGTTTGATTCCCACCGATGAGGACAAATTTGTCTTTCTTATTTCTTCCAGTAACAGACTTATTTTCATCTTTATTCCTTACATTTGAATAGTTTGACTCTGATAGAAAAAAACAAAAAAACAAATGAGATTGTAAAATATGTAGGCTGCATGGAAAACCAAAAGATGTTATTTCCTCATCACCGCTTGCTATTTATTTGTCACAGGTGCGTATGTGAGGATTCAGTTACACTATGGTCACAAATGCCACCGAATCAAAAGAACAGTGACACGGCCTGTATCAGAGAGGTGTCCTTTTGAAGAATCTGTGTCCTTCACTATCCAAAGCCGACAACTAGAATCCTGCAGCCTGGTCGTGTCTATAATGATCACCCAGCCTCATGAATTCAACACGGTTGATATAGAGTACGGCCGTATTGTCATTGGCCCATTCATGTATGCACGCGGCGAGGAGCTAATCCACTGGCAGGAAATGGTGGCACAACCCAAGAATGTTACCACACGCTGGCATTCCCTTGTCAGTAACAACACATCAAACTCTCGAGGAAGTCAGTAGAAATTATTTCTTTCATTCCTAAGAAATACTGTGAAAGAAAAGGGAATACTTAGTTAAAGGCTCACAATTATCACTTGTTTCAGTTGTTTAAGTCACATTGCAGCATAGATGGAGTGACCAAGGGGTCTCCCAATTGAATGCTTATCAGAACGGCCCATGTTATGCCTTTGGGAAAGGCATTTTTACACATCATCTTTCCTCATTCTATCGGAGACAGATGTAAAATTTGGATGTCCCCCTTGTTACACATGGCTTTGTACTTTATTTGAAAATTTATATACATGCTTTACAGGCTGCATGTATCGTTTGATGTGTTTTTTGTTTGTTTGTCTGCAAGGGATGAATATGTATTGGATATACGCTATATATATTATGCTACCATTTAGTTCATTTTGTTTTTACTGTTAACTTCCCCTGTTGTTACCATCAAGTAGTTATATGGACCATCTACTGTTTTTAATCCTATAGTATCATGTCATTGAGTTGGTTACTTAACACGGTTTGTGCAAATAGAAGACATGTTTTTTGCCATACATACCGGCTATTTGAAACATAAGAGCTATTGTAGCTAACTGAATGTATTTCAAAACTCAGATAATTCATGAACAAGGTCAAGAATGTGGGGGTTTATTATTAAAATGAATATTGTTCCTTGAAAAATAATATCAAAGTAAAGCTTCAGTTTCAAATCATTGAACTTGCATTACAATGTTAGAGTAAAATCTCAAATTCCTATAGAGTGGTCTGAATAGGATTTAGTATTAGTAGATATAGTTGCACTTTGAGTCTATTCTGAATGGGGAAAAGCCCTTATAGATGTGTAGTATTATCATTGTATTCAAGGAATGTCTTTTGATATGGTTTTTATTTTACGAGTTTTGATCAGACTTGTCTTGATGAACGTTTTAACAAGCATATAAATACAAATGTCTGGAATAAAAACCATATAAAAAGACACAAGTGGTGTATCTATGTTATACCATATTATAGTAGTAGTACGCCTATAGACAAAAGTAAACAAGCTCTGAATCTGAAGCACATTATTTTATATATTTTTGTTCCCAGACACCTTGCCTCTGCCTCTGTTGAAGAAGTCTGTTACAATTAATAGCTCTGGTGCAGTGTTTCCATTAGATTGAAGTATAATAAATGATCAGTGCCGAAAGACGAAGCCTAGGGAAGAAAATAAGACGAATTTTTTTCTTTCGTCACCATACAGGGCTCGAACCCACGACGTCCGGATTAGATACCTCATGCCTCTAACCACTTCCATCTAATGGAAACACTGTGCCTTTCTTGAATATTTCTTAATATTCCAGTGCCTGCTCCCCCAATCTTGTCAATTAATAGCTCTGTGGGATTTGACCTCACTAGGTCACTGACCTCAAACATGATTGGATCTTGCATGGTGAATGATATCTTTGTCCAACAGTTGTATTCTTTATTGCCTCACTTAAAGAGATATATGGTATAAATGTACTTACTGCTTTCCTGCATTACTTGTACTTATTTTATAATCTAGATAATCATATCTTAGCCAGCAATGTAGGTTCTCTCATTTTCACATATAAATGAGAGGCAATACTACACTAAGGCAACATAAAATTTGTGTGGTTAGCAGCTGAGTATGTAATGCTTCCTATGTATTGCTCACAACGCCATTCAATGATGGGTTGATCACCTGCTTAACATAGTCGATCCATAGTATTTACCAGCTCTGTGTTTTGTCGAAAGTGGTTATTGGTGAATCTACCTCATTCACCCTTTGAGTTTGAGACTGAGCATGGAGCTGGGTGCTGACACTGCAAAAGTGGTATAGGCAAAGAATAACAAAATAACCCACAATATCTGGCATCCTGTCTGAATGTAAAAAGGAGAAAAGGACTCAAATTGCTGAAATGGTCACAAGTTTTAAAAGAGGAGGTTTTCTTTTAATTGAATTCAATTTCTGAAGTATTTTTGAATACTTAGTAGAGTAATAGTAATAAAGATTATTGCTGGAATCTTGCGTAAAAATTGAATTCTCTGTTTCATTTCTTAAGTTGATAGTATTGCTGCAGTTCATTTGACAGGTCAATAATTCATATGAAGTGTTATCGAAAAGACTTTAAATTATGTGTTGACATTGAGGATTCTTCTCGTTATCAAAGAGATACTATCTGATTTTCCTTTTCATAATTAAAACATCCCTTGTAAGGATTATTCATCGAGTAACAGATACGAATACACTGTAGTAGTACTACCACTTACCTAAAAATAATTTTGTTTCTTTCATGAATATATATATGGATTTTATCTATCCTATGTTTTTGATTTTAGGTTATTGATATTGCTGATCATGATCACATTATATCATCTTAATTTTTCTTAACAGAGTACCACCTCAACCTCATCCTTCATTCTCCTCATCCTTTATTTGTCTTCAAACCAGACAATCTATTTGGTTACCAAACACTGCTGTGCAAGTTTATTATCATTGTTTTGAGAAGAATCTGAATATTTGGAATAATATCGGGGTAAATCAAAATAATTTAAAGATGTTAAGAACTTGTTCAATCTTAAGAAAGCTGTTGTTGTAATGCATTTATTCTTTGTTGCTTATCAGTCGATACAAGGAGACGTTTTAAGAGACGCTTTTTATGACACAGGATTCTAGACATGGAATTTGGCCAAATGGTCAATTGATAAACGCAAAACTGTCACAAATAAGTTCATTCATCAATTCATGAATGTAAATATCATTCTCTATCGAGTAAGTGTAACAGATAACATGATGATCTTTTCTGTTTGTTTATTGAATACATAAAATAGACATACATAGTCCTAGTGATTATGACTTTATCTCTTTTTCTTTATATTATTGAAATGTGTTTGTGGGAGTGGGGACACTGACTCAACCAGCTTAGGAGTTTAGACAATTTTCTAGTTTGATTTTAAAATATCATTTCTAATAAAATCTCCAAATTATCCTGCATAATTTTTGTATCAAATTTTTTATTATTGGCACTGATTATTTGATACCACATGCCCAGTGGGCTGATCACCTGCTTGTCGTAGTTCTTGATCCATGGTATTTCCCAGCTCTGTGTTTTGTCAAAGGCGGTTATTGGGGCATCTACCTCATTCACCATTTAAGAGACTGAGCATCGAGCTGGGTGCCGACACCGTGAAAGGGGTACAAGGCAAAGAATAAAAACAAAACTACAAATTACTGTACTGTTATATTGGAATAATCATCAAAGTGACTAGGGAGCTTAATGGTCAACACATTTCACTGAAGATCAAGAGGTCCTGGGTCAGTATGGTTTGAAATTGAGACCTGAACTCAGCTAGGTGTGAATGAGTTCCCAGAAAAAGGCAGAGATAGATGTTTTCATCATCATAGTACTAGTGCAGTGCAAGCACCTGACTAGCTTGCTGTAGACCAAAAGAGATGACAGTGGAATAAATTGGCCTGCTGGATGATGAATGTAGTGTTGTAATGCACTTTGAGCATAGTATTATGCGTGGAAAGATATTATATGCACTGTATAAATACTATGATTTATTTTATCCAAACTAGAGTATCTACTGATGAAAAATACGAGTCTTGAGAGATGAAAGAAAAGGAAAGTATTAACAATTGGATTCAAACCCACACCGTTCTTGGCAACAATGCCTTGTCAGCGACAGGGGTGCGGTGCTCAAACTGTGTATCTATGTGCGAAGTTACAAGAAAGAACGGAATGCATGGATAGTTTTAATCTTAAATAATTTTTCTAAAACAGCAACATGTAAGTGCATTTCAATATGTACATCAAAGTCATGAAAAATATAATATAATAAACCTTAATCTGTTTTTATTAGCCATAAGTTATGGTCATATCATCACCAAGAACTGAAGTAGGAAAAATTACAACTTTTTATTAGAGAAAGACTGCTTTAAAAAAATTTGATTGGGCGTTGAAGATGTCTTAAATATTAAATGTTATGGTGATAACAGGATGCATTAAAATGTAATTTTAGAAGACATAACAAATAAATGGCATATCAATAAATACATCAAATCATTACATATGCATGGAAAAAGGCACATCAATTAAAGATTATAAGGTGTATCAGAAACATTTGAATATACATCATGAAGGAATTTGTTTACATAATAAGGTGTATTTGGATGAAACATTCAAGATTCAGCTAATTTTTAATTGCCACGATTGCTGTATGATGACTGTATGCTTTCTCAAACTCCAGAACAATCCCATTACATGACAACAAGCAAGTCATTGTGTTTACAAAATGAAAAAATAAAAGTGACCCCCAAAAAAGGAAAAGGCATCAGGTGGTCAGACTTTTTAAAATGATTTGTTCTCTTTTTAATTTTGATCAAGATATATTGACAAAGCAAAAATTAAAATATTGATGGTAAATGTGTCAAATTTGGAGGCTGCACACAACAAAAGTAGTCTAACAAACAAACTCTATGACAACAAATAAAATAACACTATAACAAACAAGATATAATATAGATATATATAATATAGCAAGAAATTCTAATGAGAATAATAAGGTCGAGAGAGGTTATGTATTTAATTATCTCTGAACCAAAAGGTTTGAGGTTCAAACCCAGCTGCAGGCTCTTTAGAATTTGTTCAAGTTTTTCCCCTCCCCTGACTCTACGGTAGGTGGTATCAAACACCTAGTCCTCCTATCAGAGAGGTAAAATCACACGTTGGTAGACTTGAGTAAGTTAAACCGATGTTACTACTTCCAATCACTTGCCTTGACTTTTGGAACATTTAAGCATTAAGTACTTGTTTTTGGGACCTGCCCTGATTACGATATCCACCCATAGTGGCATCAGTAGTATGAAGTTTTAGCCTCCAAACTCCATCTCAAATTCAAAAGTATGTCAATGTCATCATTGGACGTCTTTATGTGAATGATTTACTTATGATGATGATGATGGTGGTGGTGATGATGATGATGATGATGATGATGATGATGATGATGATGATGATGATGATGATGATGATGATGATGATAATGACATATGGTAGAAGAAATGATACAACATTTATTGCATTGTACGCATTCAATAAATAATTAAATGTTTGTAAAATGAATTACCAATCAAAAACGTGTAACCTCATCATCTTCAACATCTTCTCTTTGAAAAGACTCGATCCCTGCTCCCTCCTCTGGACGACCGTTACTATTCCGTATCATAACATTTTCTTTTTCTGTTTTCATTTCCACATCTTTTTCATCAGTATTTGTCGAGTTGTTATCACTATCTTGACTGGAACTACCAAAGTCCCCATTCAAAATTATGTGCAAATTTTGTTTTGAATTTGTTTTCCAATCCTCGTATTTATCTGAACTACCAGTGTGAGCACAATCGTTGGCTGTAGAATAAATTCCGCTGTCCTCACTTTGTGCCGCGCTAGACAATGGAGGTATTTTGTAATAGGCAGACATCCGAGGGTTATTCAAAATCCCACCATTCTTGCTTGGTTCGGGTAAATTTGAATACAAATTATTCCCGATTCTTTTAGGATAATGTTCCTTTTGAGACAAATGAAATTGGTCATACTGAACTTGAAAAGGGTCGGTTGCATCATCGTCTTGAGACACTACTACTACTTCGTTCAAATACGCTTCATTTGTAACAGCCAGAGGTCTGTCTTGTTCTTCAGATTTTCGTAGAAATATACCCTCGTGATATCGATGTCCCATCAGTTGTCTGGAGATAAAAATTGTTGAACATGGTAAAATTCTTTGTTTTTTAAATCTGTTTTTTGTTATCCTTTGCCTTATACTGATTTCTCAGTGTTGTGCACAGTAGGCTGATCACCTGCTTGCCATGGTTCTTGATCCATAGTATTTCCCAGCTCTGTGTTTTGTCAAAGGTGGCTATTGGGGCATCTACCTCATTTACCATTTAAGACTGAGCATGGAGCTGGATGCTGACACTGTTTTTTAAAATCAATTTTTCAAATCATTTTCTTTGCTGAAGAAAAAAAACGAAGCTTTTCTCCCATTTGTATACCATGTTCTGAGAACAAGTTTTATTTGTGGTACACTATACAACTCTATGGTCTTCCATGCACACATTGATAAGTGACATTTGGTGTAGTGTATCCATCATACTATACATCTTTTGTCTTCCATCAACTCACTACTTATTGACCCAACTAGCCCCTATTTTCTCTCTTCAAACTTCAGCACCTTATAGTGGGCTCAAAGGCAAAGTTGCAGTACTACACTTATCATTATCCCTACTACTACTACTATGATGCCACACTTTTCCACACCCAGCACTCAAAATTCTCTTGATCCTCTTTTTGTATCATTCATATAATAGAGCTCGCCTTTGCTATCATCATCAATGCCATTCGCTTATTGATATAATGCTTTACATTGTAGTAGTACTAGATTTCCACTTGACTGTTTAGAGTGTGGTCTCACGATAATGCTTTTGTCTGTTTGTGTGACCAGTCCTATTCATCCAACAAAGATGTAGAGGGTCTCAGTCTCAGTGAAGTCAAAAGTAAGTATTCTCAAATAGGACAATATTTTGATTTTTCAAAATATTCCATATCAATGGGAGCATATTTCTGTTTGCCAGCTAAGTTAATCAATTTACATAGGTCTAGTATGAGTTACTGATTGTGTGAAATGATAACAACATGGACATATTTTAGGTCATACTTTGCTGGAAAAAAGCAAGATTATAAATGACGAGAATATAGAAGATGAATAACAGAAGTAGAGGACGCTTTCCTACCACCCACAATTTAAAGTATAGGGTCTAAAATTTGCAAGAATGATAGTATTTGACACACTCATCATGGGGGCTATTCATCCATTATTTTCATTACTTACTTCAGTATAACATCCTGGGAAATGCATAAAAAGGAAAAAAAGAGAGAGATTGAAATGAAATTTAGAAATGTATAATGCCAAAAGAAAAAAGAAAAAAGAAGAAACTTGAATATTCACATCGATGATGAAAATAGGATTTCACTTGAGCTATTTTTTAAAATCTATTTTAAAATTAGATTTATCTTTTTCATTATTTGTAATGAACATTCCAGCCTACAGCAATGACTGTGAGATCAAAAAATAAAAGTGTAAACTAAACAAGTATAAACAAGATTGGTCTTTTCATCTTGAAACTCATTTTCATCTTTGTTTGTTTAAAATTGTATGGCGCTACAACCTTCAAGGGTCATCTCAGTGCTGGAAAAAGTAAGTTAATAGTTTCAGTTAAAAGACAAGAAACAGAAGAAGATTTCTCGTTTGAAGAGAGTACAGTAATAACCAAAATAAATCAAGTACATATTATAAAATATTGATTAACATTAACATCATATAACAAAACCCAATTTACATTTAAAATTTGATTTATAATACTCTAATAATCTATAATAATCGACTTTGCTATGACAAATGAGAGAAGAAAATACCAACCGCGACAACAACAATATTAATCACAACAACAAAAATAACTGAAACAACAATAAAAACTGCCACAACAACTACAACAACAATAACAACTAGAACAACAACAATAACCACTTCAATAACAAAAGCTACAGTAAGTAGTAAGGAGTAGGGCTTTGTCCTAAACTGTGTCCGCTTGTGTCTTAATAGATTTCTGAGCGTGCATCGATTATTTGTCTTTTTGCTTGTTTCCATGTGTCTCTGTCTTGCACTAATGTTTTCAAAATATGCAGATATTGTATTGTTTTGATCAGCTGGGATATTAAGGTCTCCTTGACTCTTGTCTCTGCATTCTTTGCTGTTGATGTCACACATTTAGTGTTAGTTGACGGTCTTCCTATGGACTTTGTTACTTTGTCAGAGTATGCAATCATGGCTGTTTTGGGCAGGTATTCTGTCATCCCTTCTCAGGACATGACTTAACAGGTTCCACCTTTTATTCTGTGGCTGATCGGTGTTACTCTGCAGCGGATTTAATGATCATCACAGCTGATTACCGCTCACCAATAGACACCTACTATGTTTCTTGGATGTTTTTGTTGTAATATATCTAAGCTTTTTAGATTCTTTCAAGTTCAAGTCAGTCCCAAGGTTCCACCGTTGAATTGATGATTCATTTAGCTGTATTCATCTCTATTCTTCGATTATATTTATTCTTATTCATATCTTTTCCGTTTGTGATATATGCAATTTGTGCGAGAAGCTTTCTCTTTTTGATGTCTTCATTTTCGTTTAATTTTCTTAATTTTTGATACAGGGTTTTCAAACAAATGCAGCAACAGTTCTGAAAGAAACAATCTTATTTTCTTATAAAGAGTATTCTAGATCTAACAATTGGCTGATGAATTAAAATCTAGCACTTATCAATCATGTTCTTAGCATCTATAACTCAATAGAGCACTTAAATAGCATACTAAAAACTAAAAGAGAAAATTGGAGACAGTCACATGAAGTCAAAGGCAAGAAATTAAAGTGAGGTTATCATTATCAATGAATATTTGCATGAGAGCAAGATTCATAGTTTCTTTCTTTTTTATTGGCGTATTTGTTTAAAAACGACATTAAAGAAAGGAAAAAAAGGTAAATGAGAAAGAAAAAATATTGGTTGACAACACTTATGCATCAAAATGATTTTGAAAGTTTTGAAGATATAAAAGACTGAATGGCATTCCAAAAGAGAAAAATAATGGAGAAACCATGAACAGAGTTCACTCAGTCAGAGCGTTCACTTTAATTGGGACAGAAACTTCAAATAAAATATCAACAATAGTATGAGAACAATGATTTACAAAGTATCTGTTCCATAGCACTCGCTTAATAGGTTGTAAACTGAGTGCGTTTGATTGAGAATGTTCAAAGAAATAGATGTCTCTATTGACTTTGTACTATTGTTTCCAATATTTCAATCGCATTATGATTTACGACAGATCATGTCTTGACCGTTGACTTTTCAATGGTTGCATGTTAAAAACTGAATCAATAAAATGTCTTTGATTATACTTTATATAAGTCAATTGTTTATCATTGTATATTTGAGACCATCGAGTGTCATGATCAACTCTCACTTAATTACGACATAAAGATACACAACAGGAATTTGTTATTGTACAGTGCTGATCAAGTAGAAAAATAGAATGCACCGAATCAGTATGTTGCTGAAAATCGTTCTTATTGAGTACCAAAAAAACAATTTTTCATATTCATTCCTAAACAGGTTTAGAAGATTGCTTTTACATTCTTATAATGACAATTTAGGTGGGGATATTGATCAAACTGCACTATATCATAAAGAAACTAAGTTTCTTAAAAATAGCATCAAATCCTGTAGTTCCGCAATCTAGTAAGATATTTGATAAATCAAATCTCAATCATTGAATACCTTAAGATCCTCTATAGAAAAATATATTCTTGTACTACTTACATCGAAAAAGAACATTTTGAACCGAAGCCAAGAAAAAATACTAAGAGGAAAACTTCTAATCACTAGATCTCTAAAAAGCTGGAAACAGTAGGTATACATCAAATATCCATAAAGACAACCTCACTTTACGTCTCCCATTTTCTTTGAGATCATATTTGAATCAAAGATTGAGGAGTCATCAAGATCAATGTCGCTATAAGAGAAAATGGGTAGGCTATTAATAGCAGATCCGACAACTTGATTTTATGCTCCCCTAAAGATGTAGTTTTTAGAGGCATCGTTAAAACTTACATTGAATAGTGTGATGATAACAGATTATGCAATACAAGTCGTATCAACAGAGAAACAAATGATATCTACTGTAACCATACCAGGTGTTTCATATTTGATTGCAACCAAACAAATGTTCTATCTATAAGAAATATTGGGGGAACAAATTATAGATTTAGATTTCATCGCATGTCGAGGTGCTCTAACAGCTCACTGATATCAAGCAATGATTGTGCTGTGAGCGATGCAACTCAATTGGTCACACCACTAGCTGTAAAAGACCAACAGCTTTGTAAATATGACAACAATTTATGTCTGCAATGGCTATTTGAATTCCATGACCTGTAATTATGTCTGCAATGGCTATTTGAATTCCATGACCTGTAATTATGTCTGCAATGGCTATTTGAATTCCATGACCTGTGATTATGTCTGCAATGGCTATTTGAATTCCATGACCTGTAATTATGTCTGCAATGACTATTTGAATTCCATGACCTGTGATTATGTCTGCAATGGCTATTTGAATTCCATGACCTGGGATACTAAATAAATAAAGTAATAGAGAAGGCATCTCTGAGTTGAAGTATAACATGATTTGAGATTTACTTACAGTTCTAGTGGCTCATCAGGGTCATCAGTATGTTTGACTTCACCATTCAACCCATCTGTATTTTGTCTTGCCTTCAAAGCACTGCTTTCTTTATTTTGTTCTTCTTGTTGTCTTTGGAAACAAAAATGATCATAAAATCAACGTAAAAACCTTTACTAAATAGGTCTCACCAGTAATCACTTGTGATCAATAAATACTTTAAAGAACCCCACATAACTCACTCTTTTGTATTCTTTCTGAACTTGACACCGAAAGGTACGAAAGGTAAATTGATAAAAAAAGAAAGAAACTATTCTCTCTCATGCTTAAATATTTTTAACAGACATCGTTCTTTATATTTCTGTTAAAACAATTTTGTTTGAATCAATGTATAATAATATGTAAATCATTATAAATGAAACTGAAAAGAAGAAAGAAATCATACTTTTTCCATAATCTGCATACAACAAAAATTCCAACAAAACATGCCAGGAACATGCCACAGGCAACTGCTACCAGAGCAATTGTCGCTGTTTCTGATAAATCTTTGACAGAAGAAGTCTTTTTTGTTGAAATGTATGATTTGTAGACAGCATCTATTTTTGCTTTCTTGCTTGTAATTTTTCTAATGGAGATTAGATAAAGAAATAAAAATACAGTTGTAAGCAGCTAGATATAATATGCAGGCCTGTCTTAACAGCATTGAGGCCCCCTAACAAAGCAATGCACTGTGGCCCCTTCCAATACACCAACTGAGGTGAATAATACCACGTATAGATTATCAAGGGGTTCTTCCTATGCTTGTGGGCCCTCAGCTACTGCCCAGCATGCCCATACGCAAAGACAGCCCTGAGTGTATGACAATAGCAAGGATTGATAAAAGTGACTAAAGCTACACTAGGGATCAAGTCTTGTTACTGTATAATACTGTGCTCATAAAAAATAATAAAATGAACTTGATACAATTTCAAAGAAATGTAAATTTCAGTGATGTTACCTCTCTAATAACATCAAGTCACGTATGATACAAGTTATCAACATTTGGACAAATCAAGAATCATATTTCTATTTTACATTGTTTTTCTTTTTCACAATAATGAATATATCAATAAGATTAAACAATTGATCATCACTCACTTTATCAAGACCTCGCTTGAAACTGTTTCATTGGTTGTACGATTGTATGCAAGGAAAAAAATGTCGGTTCTGGAAGGACAAAGAGTGATGACAAATTATTACAAGAACATGCTATTATCTTATAAACTGGTTTGCATTAGGGAAATAAGGTTTTTTTCAAACTATAATTAGATTATCAGGTCAAAATAATCTAAAACTAGAAGTAGGTAAATAAATGAATAAATAAGGTGACCTGACATTGCATAATGATATCCCGGTTTGTATTAAATTTGCTAATGCTTTAAGGTTGTATTTTTCCTCAATAACATGTACATTTGTAATTTTGTACAAAGTTGGACGGTTGATACAAATTTGGAATTATTATTACAGCACAGGGATTACAAAACTGGATCTAAAAAGAAAAATTGTATTCAGAATTTGACAATATAGTGTTCTAACAGCATTGACTTCAAGCATTGTTAGAACAGAGAACAGAATGATATGGACAATTAATGTCTGACCTTGAACTATCAACAATTCCATCATCAGAGTGTACTGTTGACCGCAAGAGATCCAGCCTGTTTTCTAGGACAGAACCAAGCTGTCTGATTTGAGAGAAGGACAAGAGTGAAAAATAAGTCCATAAGCATAACAAAAGTTCTCATTTTTGTATCATTTATAAGCAGCCTGATTAATCTATCTATTTCTTCACTTTGATAAAGAATAACAGTGAGTGACATTAAACACATGCACAGCTTACAGGAAGGAAAAAAAGCCACACTGTTATGTCGCGAACCATAATTTCTTTACACCATCACTAAATCCTCATTTTCAGCCCTTCATTAGTTCTATCGGGGGAAGTTCCATGCTAATGTGGTTAAAGCTTAAGGGATATGATCACATCAAAAGAATCTAATGCTTCAATGTTTTCTGGAGGATTTATCGTTTTCTCAATCTAATATGATCCTTTTTCACTTTGAAATACAATATAAAGATTTCTTAATCAATGGAATTTACTCTTTATCAGAAAGATGTGTTGCTAAGATTGAAATGCACAAAATATCTGCAATCTAAGGCTTGAAATTTACATTGATACAAAGTTACCTGAATTCCCATAAAACATGATCAGTGTAGGTATAGGTAGGAACTATACTTTCCTTCCAAGTCTGATTTTCTACTTTAAGAAAAAAGCTTTTCCTTTATCCCTTGATGGTAAAACCATCAGAATGTGATAAGGTCGCATAAAAGATTTAAATCATTTGATACTCACAACATGATTTTCTCTTGGTTGTCTTTGAAGACTGATAAAGCAATGGGCACAACTAGATTTTCCTTTGCTGCAATCTAAATGAAAGGTAAATTATTAATGATATCGATACATTCTTTAAAAGTCAATTGCATGTCAATTATAGATATTCATTAAAAAATCAGCCAATGCTGATTTTTTGGAGACAATTTTTCTTCCTTTATTTATTTATTTATAAAAAAATATTTGGATAATAATAAAATATATTATAGATATTGATTTACTGAAATGGGGTGAGCTTAGAAGTTTTCTTCATGCAAAAATATATCATCATCATTATTGTTGTTGTAGCTGTCATCACTATCATCAGGAACAATGATAAACACTGAATTACAAAGCATTGCTACATTTTTTATTTTTGTGTGTGTGTGAAGAGAGCATATCAACACTTCAGGTTATATAGATATAGAAAAAGGCAAGAGGACAGTTTTAGATACGAGATAAGAATCAGAATCAGAAATAGGATAGAACACAATCATACTTGATGGGAACATTCATTTCTTACCTCTTGTATTAATTTGTCACAGAAAGATTCATTTTTTTTCTTACCTCCACCGTTATTTTGTCACAAGAATGTTCATCATTGACATCACAGGCTTGGACTACCAGATCGATTTGTCCATTCTTGATGAGAGCCACTGAATCTACAAGGCTGAGAGTACCACTAGTAGCATTCAAGGCTATAGCCGCATTGTCCCCTTGGATAATTTCATACACAATTTCTTTATTTTTGCCATCATCAGCATCAACGGCCTGCAAGTGTCAAATAATTGAAGAAAAAGAAGATGCTGCTTTTCTTTGTTGTTCAATTTCTGAGTCATAATATTTCTTCGTGATCAAAGTTTTATTCTTTATCATTCAATATTCTTTTTCAATGGATGGATAAGTACATTTGAAGTTCAGTCATTTAAAACTTTAAGAATTTAAAAAAAAGAAATGGGAAAAGCATTTTGTGTTTAAGTTTGTAACTTCAACTTGACAGTTTGCATAACAGACTAATTTTAACAATGATTCTTTTTAAAGTATAAAATGTCATCAATTCCTTAAAAATCAAATTATATATTATATGAACAACACAAACAGACAGAGCAGTGCTTTCAAATCACCAAATTAAACAGATTTTGTTCAGATGTTATTTATACCTAGAATTTCATTTGGAACTCCTTACAAAAATGACCACAAACATAACAGTAGAGGCTTTTCCAGATTGTGGCATCAGTGGCATAATGTTCATTTTATTCAAATAAATTAAACAATTTTCAAGATCCAAAGTCTGTTAGTCTTGTATTGATTTTGACAAGATCGACAAAATGTAGAAAAAGGTATAGCAAACTTCAAACAAACTAACCTTAAGGGTTGTTACATCATATCCTGATCTAGTATTGCCAGGAACAGAAACTTTCAAAACAGGTCCATAGTGCAAAAAAGATGGAGGGTTGTCATTGACATCTGTTACGAATAACGTTATAGTGGCTTCTGCAGATTTCACTCCTGCTATGATTAATCAGAATGATAGAGATATTCAGGGTAAAATTAGAGTGTTGCAAAATGTCATAAAAATAACTTGACACAAAAAACAAGCTACTAAACATCGTATTTTGTAATTAAACAGAAACATTTTTTAAGGGAAAATAAATTTTGAGGTTAAGAGGGGAGTATACACTCTTGAGCCAAATTTCTTTTAAAATAACCATATACTTCTCTTTTCTGCATTTTTATGATCCCCAGACATTACTGTGAAGCTTCAGGAACATAGATCTATGAAGATTGAACTTTCATCAATGTCATTAGATTTTTAGGTGCATAAGATGACTATTCTAAGTAAAACAAACAAAAGATTGAAAATAAGACACACAATCAGTGTTAGTAGCAGGCCTTCTATTTTGTTGCTAGAAGAAAGAAAAAACAAATTTACTTGAATGAGTATCTACAGCACGCTTATCCCTTGGATGATTATTGCCTTGGTACAGCTGCATCGACACTTTGAAAGAAACAATGTTGATTTTCTCTCTGTCAAAGGGTTTCATCAATATCAGAGTCCCATTTGAAGGATCTATTTCAACAAAATCTGAAAGAAAGGTACATTTTCAATAACATCAAAAATTAGTTGTGTGAGGAAAGTACATTGATACAATCTAGTTTATTAAGCCATAAGTCAAGGTGAAGAGGGTGAAGAAAAAAAAGCTTCTGGAAGTGATGGAACAGCAAAACACTTCAAAAGCTTTTCCATTTTCACCCACCTTACCTTGATTCATTACACAGCTTCTTGCAATCATTGCATATTCTAAGTCGTTTTCTGTGCTTTTCTCTCATTATGTGAGCTACCTTTCATTTAGAAATGTTACATTGGAATGATGTTTAGACTAATCAAAAGTTGATTACCTGTTTTGGTGAGAAGTGAGTAATGAACACCAACAAGTGACTCCATCTCAGCGACACTGTTCAAATCTATGATTGGGTAAGGCACTTTATGGTTTTCTGCGATTTGTGCAGTATACACGGGTTGATCAAACTGAAGAGGCAGAACTCTGATCTCGATCTAGTAGGGAGAATATAGTAATATACGAGCAATGAAAGGAATTTCAAAATCTTAACTCTTTCATTAGGTACATGTAAAGAGCATACTGATGTTATTGTTAAGGCTGTTGTTGTTGTTTTTATTATGGTGGGGGTGGAAATGGTGGATGATATAGTGATTATGGTACTCCTTGGGGATGAAATAGTGATGGCTGCATTTCTTATGTTGTCTTTGCTGCATAACACGTGAAAGCAAAAATGGGTTGATGAAAGAAGCGGGGCAAGGAATGGAAGTTCAAGGGGAGGTTAAGGGGTGGGAATGGGGTCTCAATAATTCATAACCAGACAATGAAACATCAACTCAATGGGGGTCTGACTGACAGGGAGAGGGAGATGAGGGTTTTCATGTAATTCAACTATGATTGCATTAGAAAAAGCTCAAACTTGAAGCAAATTAACACATCTGCTCCCTGCCAGACCCTCTCACAAATGTCTTGTTATCATCGTTAACACATCATTTATAAAATCACACCATGAATGAGACGAACAGACATGACGTATGATCATAAAACAATTCGTTACAAAGTCACCACTCTATTTTATTGAGTTGCTGTATGAATAAATTGCAGCCAATTAGAACTGAGCTATTTGGAACTCATCTTCATTACATAAATGGGTTCAAAGCAAATTTTCAAATTGAATTACCCGCCTCTACTCGTCATCTCTGTATTGGTCTGGGGACGTCCATGTAATCTTGTGAATACATTGATAAGGAAATATTATATCCCCTACGATCTTTTCATTGGTTGTGCATGGATTAACAAAAAGCTTGTCTATTTCCATTTGACACATGTCTTTTATGCACTGCAATCTTTCTTATATGATGCATCAGTATCAGTAGAAAGAGAATGAATGGAAAGAATAAAGGACAAGACAAAGCAACCAGGCTGAAAAAGAATTAGAATTCAAATTCCTTGCTGACACTTACCACATCGGTAACATTGAGACCGTCATTCTTAGCCACAACTTCCACTTGATAGTATGAGTTGTGTAACAAATCCTTGTTGAGCACTATTCGCTTATCATTGGTCAATTTGAATAGTCCTTGGACATCTCCATCTGATGAATAACATCCGTATGAATAATTCCTCAATATAATAATAATAATAATAATAATAATTCAATATGAATCAGATATCAAAGTGTTAAAAATCATCTATTCTAGTCTTAGACGAATTGTATGGCCTGCTGAAGTTTTATTTTTTATTTATACTCCTTTTCTACCCATAAGTACAACTTACAATTGTATTTACTTTGATAATTGATCAAAGCATTTATGCTTTTAATGAAACATTGCTTTGCATGCTTCTTTTGCACTATGGTAAAAAAGATGAATTATAATATTTAAGTTCTTTTTCATTTTCATATAATTGAATTCATTCTTAATAAAGATCACATTTCTTTTATTTATAGTGCACTCATAAGTCTTTATAAGTAGGGCTACGGGACATATGTGGTATTTTGAATCGCTTAGAGCATGGTGAAGACAGTGGATAAGGGCTATACTTATGCCTTCATTTATCTTTTATTTATTTCATAAATAAAGATTGAAGTAATGAATAATGCAAATGAAACTTACCTATTTGTATCAGTGATACTTCATCTGATTCTTTTGTATCAATAGAGACATTGATGTCCAATCCTTTCTTCATGCCAACAAACAGATCAATGTGTGAAGGGGTCACAGTAAGAGATGGATATGTTGGAGTGTAGGAAGAAGAAACTATAATGGTCACTTCTACTGAGCTGTTTAGAGACGGGTGACCAAAATCCGTAGCAATAACTGTCATGTTGTGCACACCGATGATTGGAACACGGAATATACTGTAGATACTTCCAGCTGAAAATAAAAAATATTGCCAAGAAGTTAAGAATATGAAGTTTTCGGAGATTGTTGTATCGGTTGTAAACTTGACTTAGAATAAGCCACAAGTCAATATGAAATTAGCAGTTGCAGGGCAAAAACTTCTGCAAATATTACTGCATGGCATGAGACAAACAGGCAGTAGGCCAAGTCCTACACAAGATTGATGACAACAACAGTATCATAGATGGTCTATTGACAATTGAATAACATTTCTCTGCACATCTTTTCTGTGTAATCTGTTACAACAGGCTTCATCTTTGTAATAAGAAAACAAACCAAAACTTATATTTATGAACTATTACTTTTAGCTGTTTCATTTCCCCACAGCAAAACACATGTGGAAATTGTTTTTGCATTGTTTTTTTTAGCTGTCATGAATGGTCTGTTTGTTTGGTTTAAGGATAATACAATGATAAAGATATAATTAGATGTTTAAAGCATAAGCAATAGAAAATAAGATCTCTTCTGTCCAGATTATTATTAATGGCAAACAATTTAAGTCAATGCCCACACTGCTGGACAATAAAGATCTATTGTTATTTTCTTTCTTCTCATTGAATCTGTGCTAGGTACCACTAGGATTATCATTCGCTAATTATCATTCGCTGCCAACTTGACAATTAAACAAACTATTTTGTTATTGTAGTTATTCTTACAATTACCCAAATGTTACTACGTGGGTAACGCTTGTTAGGGATTTATTATGTATGTGTGGTATGGATGACATTCAGTTTCATCAGTTTGTGTATGATGAAGGAATATTTAAGTCTATATCTAGGCAAAGATTATATGATAGATAGTTTAACAATTGGTCTAGTGATTTTTTTGAAACCTCATCATACAGATAATATAAACATAGAATGGACAAATCAAATCACACGTTCTTGTTTTTTTTGTTTTTATGGGTTTTTCTTTCTCTTTTTTTGGTCTTTTTCCTTTCACTCATTCTGTAGCGGAATGTGCGTGTTTGTGTGTGTGTGTGTGTGAAGAGGTGTCATTGTGTACAAGAGAGTGTAATAATAATAATAATAATTTATTTATATAGCGCCTTATATCCACTTAGAGTGCTCATTGGCGCTTTACAGTTACAG
>JAULCB010221924.1:0-13636 GCA_032358575.1 Dendronotus rufus
TGTGTGTATGTGTGTGTGTGTATGTGTGTCTGTGTGTGTGTGTATGTGTGTGTCTGTGTGTGTCTGTGTGTGTGTGTGTGTGTATGTGTGTGTGTGTATGTGTGTGTGTGTGTGTGTGTGTGTCTGTGTGTGTGTATGTGTGTGTGTGTGTGTATGTCTGTGTGTGTGTATGTGTGCTAATAGCGTAATCTGAGATGACGCTATTTCGTGTATGTGTGAGGATTCCCTTGGTCCTAATATCTAGTGATACATTACGGCATTGGTTCGTGTTCACAACAGCATGCGAAAACATTTTACGCTCGCTACAATTACATTATCAGAAGAAACACGAAGACAAATTCATGACAGCCCTTTCCTCTTTTTTGATGATGATAAAGTTTCAGTTATCATCATCATCATCATCATCATCATCATCGTCGTAGTCGTCATTATCATCATCATCATCACCACAGCCTCGTCATCATCAATTCCATCACTACCCCCATCATCAGACAACGAGTATCATCTTTTTTTGTTAATTTACATTTTCATTAAATTAATGGTACACGTCGTTATAATATTGTTCTTCTTGTCAATGTTACTTTGGAATAGATTCTACCACTTACCTCTACAATAACTTTTGGGCAATAGGAGTAGATAAAAGCTGAACAAAACCTCTTCCGAATAAATCCAAGTGTAGATATCTTAGAATATCTAGCTACGAACACAATAAGAAATCACACCACGACCATACTGGAGAATACGAATTCCAAAACAAGAGATGTCTATATGATGTACTACGGTAGGGCCACTCACTATCAAACACACACACACTCACGTACACACAGGATCTAGATATGTACCAGCACCCAGCACAGCCGAGTAGTAGAGAAGCGAGTACTGGCTAGCGTTAACTAGGGCGTAGTAAGAGTAATCCAACGGTTTCAGGCCTGCACGACAGGATGACAGGTTCAATTCCAGCCTCCCCTTAAACAAAGACTCACTACTGATATGAGGACAACAGCCAGCCAGACCGAACGTGTGTGTGTGTGTGGGGGGGGGGGGGGTGTGCGTGCGTGCGTGTGTGTGTGTGTACTGATGTGTGTTGCCTTTAATAACCTAAAATATCATGTTGCCATAGCTGTAAACATAACAAATTAAACGTCCGGGGGATACTTATCTCCAGACTATTATCAAACCCAATATCTAATAACAACTTATTTCTATTCTGTGTCGTCCAGGAGGTTCTTCATGTGGCCAATATCGAGATGCAGCTGGCAGCGGCCTCGGCCTTCCTGCAAATCCTGGACCGGAAGTTGGTGTCCGTGGAGGAATACCGGAAGACCTTCCTGCAGACTATCCTCACCAGTGTGGACAACAAAAACGAAGGTTGGTAGGATTGGGCAGAGGATGGTAGAGGTGGTGGTTTTGTTCGTGTTGTTAGTGGTAGTGGCTATGTTGGTGGTGGTGGTATTAGTGGTTTTGTTCTTGTTCTTGTCGGTGGTAGTGGAGGAATGCCGGAAGACCTTCCTGCTGACTATCCTCACCAATGTGGACAACAAAAACGAAGGTTGGTTGGTCCAAGGGTGGTTGGTCCAAAGTTTTGTTTGGGCAGAGGAGGTAGGGGGTAGAGGCACTATGATATGCTGTTGTTGTTGGTCGTGGTGGTGGTGGTAGTGGTAGTGGTTGGTTGTCTTGTTGTTTATTAGTGGTAAAGAATAGGTTGGTAGTGTATATTATTCACAGATGAGTTTGCGCCCTAATGTTGGCATCCTGTGTATTGCTCATAGCGCCACTCAAGGACGGACACAGTGGGATGATCACCTGCTTGCCGTAGTTATATACTGCGGTAGTATATGGCAAAGGATAACAAAACAATACATTGTATATTATTAATATACTAATAACTTGATATTCAAACTTTTTTTGTCTCCTTGCCTTCCAGAGGTGGCCAGCGCCTGGCTGGAGACCCTGCTGGCTGTCATCGACCTCCTGCCTAAAGACGTGGTCAAGAAAGATGTAAGTCTTAGTAGTAGTAGCGATAACATTATACACAACCAGCCCTTTGAATAATTGGTTGGTTTAGCGTTCAGTGCCTATTATAATTATTTGATGAAATTCGAACCACGACTATCTAGCTGAGCCAAAGTTATCAAAGCCCTTTGTCATTTGGTCCTGGCTGTGAATTCACTTGGGCCAACATTTGGTCGACGATATCGTTTGGAGATTTTGTGGTTTTATCACATTATGTGGACCTGAAACCAGATGATACTAGAATGAACCTTTAGAAAATTGTCGCTATACTAAAAATGAATAAACTAGATAAAGAAAAGTACCTTTTTCAACTTTGAAGAAATATTTTACTACTACAAACGTGTTAACTTTCTTCTGTTAAAAAACAAACATTGAAAACAAAATTTTTCAGGTTCTGCATGGGGATAATCATGTAGGTATACTTTTCATGTGTCCAGGTATAATTTCATTGATGTATTCACTTCAAGGCTTTTTTGAGAGAACAAAGTGTGTTAGGGGGAGAAGACAACAGTGGAAAGGGGAGGAATAGTTACACAATAGGAGAGAAATTTTCAAGTGAAAATATTTTTAATTTTACATCTCTGTTGTGTTTATATTAAAATTTGTAAATTCTTTTTGAATGAAAGATTTACCATTTGTATTACTATCTGTTTTCAGATCAATGTTTTAACCATTTGAATTAATTCATTTTGTTTCAAATTTTGTCTTTATGTCTTTGTAAGTGTGTGTGTGTGTGTGTGTGTGTGTCCCATTTATTTTATACTTTTTTTTCATATATCTATTTTGAATTTGATTCAAGGAAGTTATCAAAAAAAATGGATGTAAGTTTGTAGATGCAAAAAGGAAGTCATTGGATAGAAATCAGTGGCAAAAGTTTGTTTTTGACTCTTAAACCTTACGCTGAATGAAATGTGTAAAAGGTAAATTGATCAAGAAAGAAAGAAAGATTTTCCAAGGAAATGATGATAAGGTTTCAAGCAAGCTCATCATGATTGATCACCTGGCTTTCACTCACTGCCATATTATCTGTCTTCATTCATTACCGACCACAAAATGTATAATCACTCACAACACACACCTGCTTCTTTCCATTTCTTTTAGCTTGATCAGTTGTCTTTCTTTTCATCAATTCCATTGTTGCATAACTGTACAGGACGTACCTAGTAATTTGACTTGAGGGGTCCCGGGTTCAAATCCTGATCAGACTTACAATGCCATCAGTAAAGGCATTTCCACTACTTCCCTCTCTCTACCCAAAGGTAGAAATGGGTACTGACTCACGTGTCGGTTGATGAAGTAATCTGTGATAGAAAACCGATGAACATGATTACTTACTACTTTAGAAATATTTTTTTTACAATATTCACTAACATCCACAAATCCATTATTTATACATTATATATATCTGTTTTGTTTGCATTTATTGTTTTCATTGGAAATAAGAGCATTGAAATGTTTTTGGGTTGTTTTTGTTTTCTTTTTTGATTATCATTATAATGTCAAATCATGTTTTCAAATTATAGTTTTTTGATACATGATTTAAGATAGAATCGTTGTTTCAATTTTTTGCTTTTATTCATTCACTGGAGAAGGAACAATGTACAACTCCAAATCAAAGGGCAATTTTTTCTCATCCCTACTATTTCACCTTATTAATACTATATGAACATTGGTTTTCCAAAACTTGCTAAGTCATTTGTTTAGCAATTCTCAGAAATTGAGGAAAACTCCATTTGTATCTAATTATTATACTAGTAGTAACCAGATGATGTTTAAACCTAAATTAATTAAGGACTGATTAAACAAGGTTTGGTGTGAACCTTTTTTTAGAATGACACTGATTTAACCATTTATAGACAATAAGAAAGAAACCTCAATATTTTTGAAAATCGACTTAGCGAGTTTCGGAAAACCGTACTCTTCATATATGTATGATATACGACTGAATAAGTTTCACGGTTAAACCATACTACAGCCTTTCATTCTACCGTCCAATGATCCCTGTCCGTCCAATGATCCCTGTCCGTCCAATGATCCCTGTCCGTCCAATGACCCCTGTCCGTCCAATGATCCCTGTCCGTCCAATGATCCCTGTCCGTCCAATGATCCCTGTCCGTCCAATGATCCCTGTCCGTAAAGTAGTAGGTGGCTATTAGAGGGTGCCAACATGATATGGAGGTATAGCTCCATCTTGCCTATATCTTCTGTATTCCATAGTGCAAGTCTAAGCAAGGCCGGCAAGTTTTAAAGGCTTGACTTTGTAATGTGGCTTCTCGTCATATCTGGACTTTAAAAAGAGGAGTCCTGCTTTTGATCTGACAGTGACAGTTTCTTTGTTGAAAAGCATGTCAAACTACAAAGTCTCAACCAACTCCATCTTGTTCATTCTTTCATCTCTCAATCCCTTTTGATGATGAGATAACACAATCCCAGTTATTAACTACACAATCCCAGTTATTAACTACACAATCCCAGTTATTAACTTCTAAGGCGAAAGATGAAAATACCTCATAAGATAAGAATTCAAAAGCTGCAGCAATAAATCTACACATTTTATTATTATGTGTCTTTTTGTCAATAGAATAGAATGTTTAAGTATTTTTTCAACTTGTGAAGGTGTCTACTCTATTATCAAGTTTTATAGCCTAGACATCTTTTCATAATAGAATCAGGAACGTAAACCTTTCCCTTTATTTGCGAGACTAAAGGCATTTCATTATTGAGTAATTTTTGTTTCCACCCAATAATGGGGGTATGATATCCCTGATGGTTTTTACTTTTGTATGTGTCTTACCTTTTGAATTTTACCACTATCATTATAATGATGATAATTAATGATAAATGGCATTTATGGTGCGCTTTCCATGAAAACATCTCAAAGCTCTTTATCACACATCATAACATACGACATGTACATAGACACTTACATGAACAAAGATTTCACATTGTGTTTCACATATTTAAAAATCATAAGGCCAAATTGTATTATGTCTTATGACCAAAATTGTATGTTCTATGACCAAAATTGTATGTTCTATGACCAAAATTGTATGTCTTATGACCAAAATTGTATGTCTTATGACCAAAATTGTATGTCTTATGACCAAAATTGTATGTCTTATCTTATGACCAAAATTGTATGTCTTATCTTATGACCAAACTATTTGCTACCTCCTCTAAACAAACAAACCAACCAACAAGTTTCCACCCATATTATAACAAGTCGATGTCCCCATTGTTGTTTCTCCAGATCCTGTCCATAGCAGTCAACAAAGGCCAGCTGAGCCAGACCCTGCAGGCTAGAATATCCTGCTGCAAAATCTTAGGGAAAGTCTCCAGCAAGTTTGAAAACTTTGTGTAAGCAATATGATAAGATAAACTTTATTGATCCAACGATAGAAAGTTACATTACGAATTAATGCATAGTTAGTAGTATTCACGTTTCGCATTGTTGCATGGTTTGATTTTGTGTTTGAAACAGACCTTCAAAGGATATCACGAATGTCTTCGATGTATGGTTATGGTGTTTCGTGCCTTGAGGTATATTCTTAATATCATTTTACTTAACCCCACTTGTTTTTGATTATTGTGAACATATGATATTGTCGGTATCATTACCTAAACATATAACTTTAAAAAATTGGCTTCACTTCCTTTGCACCTACCAAGTACCAAACGTTACATCATTTCAAACTTTACTTGTCATTTTAAGGGGGGAATTCATCCATAGAAATGCGTAAATCATACGTTTAGAGAATAACACTAACCATATGCAGAGTATTGCTATCGTAATTTGATTTTGATTGCATTAAATAAATTTGTGGTGTTTCTTCTTCTAGTGTGAAGAACGAGGTGCTTCCTGTGGTGTCGTCTTTGTGCGGGGATGTGGAATACGACGTGAGGGCGTGCATGTGTCAGAGGCTGGATGTGGTGGCCCACGGACTAGGGTAAGTCTTCAACCTCGACCTCTCAACCCCCAACCTCTCCCTATCTTGGAGATTAGAATTCTTAATCAAGATAAGATGAGATAAATACTTTATTGGTCCTCAAGAGGAAATTATCATGTCCAACATTTACAATACTTTTATGAAAGAAAGAAAGAAAGAAGCGTGTTAGTAGTCAAGTAGTTAGAGACTGTCCGCCATGTTAAATCTAAAGGTTACAGGTTTGAATCCTGGCTGGGTATGTCATTGAGTCCTTAGAAAAGACTCTTTAGTTTAGATAGACAAATCATTTCTTCTCTCAATCCAGATCTATAAATCTAGTACTTGAGTCAGAGTTAGGTGAGGAAGAAGTTTGCTATAGATCAGGGGGACTAGTGTCCTATCCAGAAAGTAGCCACTACTGTCTCTCGTCTACTTGGCACATTGTGGAAACCAGGATTAGACTAACACAGTGATTGTAAAATACTGCAAACATGAAGTGAACAATCAAGCGGCTGCTAGAAGCTGTAGAAAGAGTAAATCAAAGCAAGGTGAGTGAAAATGGAAGGGCTTCTGTAAAACCGTCATGTCCCTTACAGAAGCTCTTCCGTCCATTTTCACTGATCTTGCCTTGCAAACGAGAAGCAAACTTTCAATTTTTTATATTGTTTCTTTTTTATTCATTCATTCATTCAACAACGCAGGTTGGAATTGACCAAAGGGAAACTACTCACCCAGCTGATCGAGTTGTCGGAAGACGAGAACCAGAACGTGATAAGTGCCTGTCTGGAGACGACGGCTAACATTGTGGAAATGCTAGACAGAGGTGAGTCAATAATTACTACTCGATTAGATGGATTTAAATTCTGTGTATATCGATACCATATCAATACCATAGTCAAACAACAAATTGCTAAAATGCTAAAATTAGCATCCTTCTATCATATCTACAAAGTCCTGCTATTAGTTTATCTGCAATCTCAATTTCAGATTTATATATTTATGTTCATAGTTTATCAGTTCCTAAGTCTAACGTCAAATCCGTTTTTCTCATAACATTGATTTTGGCTGTCAGTTGACGTTATGTAATGTATAGATCTATCATTTCATCCCTCTATTTTTTGTCATCTATTACATCAATATAATATTTCAATTACACTATGTATTAACCAGCTAACCCATGCCCTATGTGTTTGTGTTTTCTCCCCCCCCCCCCCCCAATCAGAGGCCAATGTGAATGCCATCATGCCCATGGTCAAGGAGCTGTGTGAGAAAGCCCTCCACCACGTGTCCTCGACCCTAGCCACAGCCTCCAGACTGCTGGGCCGGATCTGTCACAGCATGTTAGGTATTGTAACACCAACACACACGCACACACACACAACACCAACACACACAACACCAACACACACACAACAAACAACACACACAACACCAACGCACACACAACAAACAACACGCACGCACACAAACAACACACACAACACACACAACACCAACACACACACAACAAACAACACACACAACACCAACACACACCCGATTACTCTTCTTATCATTATTGTTATGAATAAAATAAAAGAATGAAATTAGTAATTGATTTATATAGCGCCTTATAACCACTTTGAGTGCTCATTGGCGCTTTACAGTTACAGAACCCTACATAATGAGACAGCAACACAGTTGAACACAACAATAGCAATATTGTTTCAGGTGCACTGTAGGTTCTCTCATCATCACATATACATGAGAGGCAACACTAAGGCAACATATTATTATATCAGTTATAACAGTTATTTATTTATTGTGTGATTTACACACCCCTGATTAACTATTAACACTAATAACCGACCTGTTTCTTTTTGTTTTGGAATCCAGATTATGATGGAATGGGTTTATTGAACTATTTAAAAAAAAAGTACATTGGGAAATTTGTTTTACATTTTCAAACAATTTCTAGAAATATCATATGAAGAGTTTTATTTTATCTTTTTTTATTCCAGAATACATGACAGTTGATGACAAAGCATTTTTCCAAGAATACTTCAAAAAATTGTGCAAATTAGGAATAACTGAAAAGAAATCTAAAGAAGATTGTGTAAAGGTAAATTCTATTTTGATGTTTGTTGACATTCTGAACAGTTTTAGAATGTGTAGGGGCTAAGGCATTTACAAAACATTGTTTATGTACAGATCTATTTATCTAGAAGCTTCTATATAGGAACCCACTCCACCTAAGAGCTGGATTATCGAAGAATATGAATGATATTCTATATATAGTTTATTACACGATAATCTCAAATAAAACTGAAATCATAATTGTTACAAGATTTATTGTTTTAATACTTTATTGAACTATTTATTGATACCTTTTCTTAATCATAAGATCAACCTGTCTTGTTCTTTCTCTACTAGATTTTCTATCTTGTAATGCTTGTCAGTGTAGTTAACTCTTAATTTTTAAGTCTCAGTATGATTGGGTGATTGGGGAATGATTGTTATATTGTGAAGCACCCTGAGGCCTTGGCAAAGGTGCTGTACAAATAAACTCTTTATCATTATTATTATTATTGCTAAACGTATCTTTTCTCTCTGTTGCATCTTCTCCAGATGATCGATGCTGTAGACGTCTTTGATACGACGCCAGACCTAACGTCAGAAACGAGGCGGAATGCCGCCTACAACTTTCCTGTAGGTGTTGGGACAAATGGGGAAAGATGATAATTAAGAAAATTGAAAAGAGAATTAATCAATTTTCCTGTAGGTTTGGGGACAAATATAATATATAAATAAAAACATTCTGATGATTTCTGCGGCTCTAGTGGCTGCAGAATGAAACAAGTTTGTCAATGTATATTTGAATTCGTGTTCCTTGTGTAAATTTGTGTAAATATATGTATCTATAGCTCCCCTTGGGTTGAGCACTGGTATTCAACGTTTACAAATTATGTTTGGATCTTCCCCTGATTTCCAGCCAGTCTGTTTACACATTAATATATAAGATATATTTCTTTGTGTTTTGAAAGAGTTTTGAATATATATTATTCTGCAGATTAAAAGTCAGAAGATAGAATTCTTTAAAAGTTAGGAAACAGAAGTTTGTACTGATAACAAATAAACAGATTGGAAACAGATGTTTGTACTGATGATAACAGATTTAGTAAGGATAACCTTTAGTTCTTGGGTAGAGGTATCCTAGTAAATCAGACTTTGGCACAAGAAAGCACTGTCTGTGTTATAATACAATCTAAAACTAAAATTTATCGAAGCTTCTTTTAAAAAATCTTTCAACTAGAAGCATTGATCGTTCTCATAGCTATACCTCCTTGTTTCTCTCCTTATGCAGGCTATGGTGCTCTTTGTTGGTGTCAAACTTTTCCGACCAGAACTCTACCCCTCCTTCAGTCAGCTGTGTCGAGATCCTCACGTCATTGTACGCAGAACGATAGCAGCAGGATTCCATGAGGTGAATTAACACGACAAACCAGTACTCGATGACTTTATTCATAATGCGGTGAAGAAGAAGTGTTGTTACAATTTTCAGATGATTTATGTTATTTCGGCCAATACCCGCCTCAGTTATTATCACCCAATGACCCGGTTATCGGCCACTAATTCGAGTGTTGCTTTCTCACAATTATATTCCTTGGTTTTTAGTGTTTTTTATCTTAGTTTTTGTTTTCATTTTAAACTAAATGTATTGATAGATGTATATGAAATGTTATTTGAGATGGTTAGAGAAGATATCCCTATACTATTTTTGATATTGTAACAAATGATTTAATTTTCTTGCATTTTCCACCTAAACTGTGTCATATTATGTCTTTTTCTAACAAGTTGATTTCTTTTTCACAGGTGGCCAAATTATTAGGCAGCAATATTGGCATTATTTTTCCAGAACTAAATTCACTTCTCAATGATACAGACATCGATGTAAGTCCTTGACTATTTATTTGTTTTGTTTTTTGGTTCCTTTTTATGTCTTCCTCAAGAACTCCTTCTTATAGTAGTCCTTGGTCTTCCTTTATTTCACTTGTAGCAGATAGAGCATGACCTGGTCTTGAATATTCGCTATATAAATGTTATGCATTATCACCATTATTATTATTAACGGTACATTTGACTGTATTTTTTGTTTTTAATCAGATCAAAAATACAATAAGTGAATTTAGTGATGTATTTCTGATTTTAGTTTTCATGATTAACTTTTTCTCTTTCTTCTCAGGTCTTGAAAGCAATAGTCCCAAACTTCAAAGATATCATGTCTGCCCTCATACAGATTGGTTTTGAACAATTCACAGAACACAGAGTAGGTTGTCTTTTCACTGCTTTCCCTACAGCTAATGGTTTGGTTTTATCCCTCATTAAATTGCACATACTGTTCTTAATATTGACAATTCATTTCAGAACATCATTTCAGAAAATCTAATTAAACCATTAATAACGATTATTCATACAGTCCTTAACTTGAAGATGTTGAATTTAATAAATACAGGGTTTATCTGGAGGAGTGCAGCTCCTTCCTATTAACCAGTTAACCATGAACTCAGAGACCCCGGATTTCAGTTTGCTATTTCTGATTCGGAATGGTCAACTCTCTCCTTTATCCTTTTATCTATCTTCAATAATTTTAACTCTCTCCTTCCCGCAGGCTCATGTAGTGCAAGATGTGGTCACGGCGTACCTGCGTGCCGACAGCATTGTGTTTGAATCGCCGTGTTGGCGGACACAGGAAGCCATGATTAAATGCATGGAGAATTTGAACTGCTTGTGTAACAACGAGTTCATTTTCAACAAAGTCCTACCAATACTCCTGACCAAGTTAAAAAGAGGAGTAAGTTATAATGATAACAATATAATCATTTCACATTATCTACAGTGCATGAGGCATTTCTGACAACAACAAAAATAAGTAGAAATAATATCATATGAAAAACCTTACACCGAAAGGTACAAAGGGTAAATTGATCAAGAAAGAAGAAAGATCATATGAAAAATAGATAATTAAACTTAAAATGTCTTTAAAAAAAGGAATTACTTTTTGGGATGAGATATATAAAGCTTTCTTGTTCTTGTTCTTCTTTTTCTTCTTCACAATGCTATGCAACCTATTTGAGTAGGGCCGCTTCAAAGATAATGTAGCCCCTGCTGTGATGGTTTAGTTGTCAATACACTCATTTTGAGTTCTTTATCCACCCAGCTGTATAGAATATCTTTATCTTTCTTTCTCGGTATTTACCTTGTATTCCCTTACATTCAGTGTCAGGTCGTCTATGGATAGCATCATAGGTCATTATTCTTCCTCTTTTCTTTCCTTCCTCAACCAGAGAGCCTTGCCCGTCAAAGTGGCAGCAGCAAGGACACTGGTCATTTTGACACGGACACTCAAGTACAAGGCACAGAGGGAGGAAATTGTCAACAGATTGATAGATGGTATGGATAGATATAAATAAATCTATGTTTTTATGGATCAGCTAGCTAGTACAATGAAAGGATGCTCAATTTCGTTTAGAAATGATGATATAATAATAGCCACATGTTAAGGCTAATCCTATTTTGGTTGGGTTTTGATTTTTCTTTTCAATATGCCCGTATCTCGAGTTGGATCATGAATGAAAGGAATACGGATGTATCATAATGTATGGGAACTGTTCTTACTAGATCACCGTGACGTGTGGCATTTTATGACAATAAACCTTTATCTTATTTTATCTAACTTTTTTAATTCCGTAGATTTCCACGACGGCGAAAGCTGTTACCAGCGGAGTCTGTTCATCGACCTCGCCAGATGCTACCTAGAGGTCAACTCTAAACAGTCGTTCAAAGACAACTTCTACGAGCACATCCTCAACATGAGATCCGACCCCGTGGCTACCGTCCGACTGAAGATGTTGACCGTGTTGCCGGAGATGAAGAAAAGTCTCAAGCTGCCCAAAGACCAGGGCTTGAGGACGAATCTGGATACGGTGTTACGACAAGTCACTGTGTACGATAAAGACGTTGATGTGCAAATAGCAGCCCATCAGGTACGTACAACCACCATTAATAGTTTCCTTTCATTCTTTCTTGATCAATTTACCGTTCGTACCTTTCAGTGTAAGGTTTGATGGTTTCCTTTTATTAAGATATTGGCCCAAACTCTATTATATAAGATTATCATCAGTCATTTGACTGAAGTAAGTAATAAAGGGTTTTGTTTTGTTTTGTTATCCTTTGCCTGATACCGCTTTTGTGGTGTTAGCACCACCCAGCTCCATGCTCAGTCTTTAATGGTGAATGAGGTAGATGCTATTTCTTTATTTGCTATTGCTCAAGATAACTGATTTAGTTCATCGTCTAGTTCAGATAATGATTACACGCCAGTTAACTCATGGCTTCCATATTTTCTTGTAGATGTCAGACGAACTGCCCTTGATTCAAGAAGGCAGTGATTCAACTGTAAGTTTGAACAAATTGATATATTTCAAAGTATCTTAAACAGGTGTAGATAATGAGAGAACTTAATTAGACTTTGCATTTTACACATAAGATAGCAATAATTAAACAGTGTACGAGACTTTGTATATATGTGAAAATCTCTCGTGAACAGAAATGGGCTACTAAGTTTATTGAGTTTGATTTTCTTTGCAGTAATCTGATTATAACAATTAGACTAACTGTGCATGAGATGAAACTACAAACTGATTAATTAGTTCACTATAATTTTTGATTGTTATCTAAAGAAAAGGATATCCTAACGATTTGTCTACTATCCGCAGAGAACCAACAGGAGGAATCTGACTAAGGAGGAAGAGGAAGACCTGAGACGAGAGGACGAAGAAAGAGAAATGCTTGCAAGGGTACTGAGAGATAATACTTTAACATTTGTTTTGTTTTATCTTAATTTTGAATTGGATGGATATAATATGTGGACCTATTTTATAGCAATCTTGAGTCGCGTTTCGTGTTTAGTTTTGTAGTAACTCTTGATTTTATCTCGAATCAGTTCTCAGATACTCTCTTTTTTAATCATACGACCAAAACGTCCTAAACCACTGGCTACATGCAATATACATTGTTGTTCACTCATGATGACTGCTTACTTTTAGAATAACCTTTTATCTTCAGTTAAGATAATAAACTCCTTGTTATATCGAGATTCAATTCATAGACTATTATTCATTCAGTAGCACCTGTACTTTTTAGTCACTCTCTGCCACTAGCTGTTCACTGCCATTATGTAGAAGTCATTCTTAATCTTAATTAAGCAGACTGTCCCTTCTGTGGCAAACTCTGCACACCAAATGCATGTGACTACTGGTTGCACTGCCATGCACCCGAATTTGTATAGTATGTTGTTACATCTTTGAGCTTATCTTGATCATAAGGGTGAGGCCATGTATAGAGCGATACTAGCGATACTAGCGGTAGAGAGAAGAAATATTATTACTACACAGTGGAGGGTGGCCATGCTAAAAGCGGTTAAACGACGATACCGCTAGATAAGAGCGAAAAGATTAGTTTCGATGTTTCTTACCGCTAGTACCGCTCAAAACTATGTCATCCCACGTGACATGTGAATAGTTTACTGTGTCAAAGTTCAAAGTGTCATCTCGTTCGTGTGTTCCCGTCTGTTTGTTTACTAATTGAGAAGTGAAGCAGTCAAACTATTTGAGCGATTTTTCAATCAAATAATTGAACATGGATGCTGATAAAACAAT
>JAULCB010222035.1:0-13624 GCA_032358575.1 Dendronotus rufus
ATATGTTATTATGATGTCAATGTTTGTTCCATGTATGTACTCTCTTCACACAAACAATCTACTTCTGTTTCTTATCTGAAACTATCGTCTTACTTTTTCGGCGCTGTTATGATCCTCTAGAAGGTCGAAGAGCCGTGTAAAACTCAAAAACAAACAAAACAATACTCAGTTTGGAAAGCTTTTAAGGTTTTGTATTCAGCTCCGTAGTGTCTAGTCCAATCACAGATGGATTATTCTACAACTTGATATCCTGTGTGTGCAATAGCCTAGAATATGATGAGACAAGGGATAAACGGAAGAAGAAAAATTAAATTACTACTTTTAACAAGCAATTTTCTTTTGAGGATGTAGTTTGTGAAACATTAGCCAAATTTGGTTGTGACACTTGCAGATCTGTCCTTTAGATACGTCTTTCAATATTTCTTTCTTTCTCGTTTACCTTTTATACCTTTCGGTGTCAGGTGTCTTTCAATTTATTTTAATTTTTGTATTTTTTTTTTACCTACAGGTGGAATTTCTCACGATGGATTTCAACGAGCAGAGCATCTCTTCAACTGCTCAGAATCCGACTGAAGAAGGGGGGGATTTCATGGAAGACAACCAAAGCCATCTCCAGCGCGGAAACTGGTCTCGGATGAGTCTGCCACCTCGCTTAACTTATCTCGGGGGTTATTTAGAACGAGCTCGTCACATGACTCATGACATGACTCATGACGGGGGTGGTGGTGGTGGGGTTGTTAGTGATGACCCGGTGTGTGGTAGGAATGGGGAGGAAAGGGAGGGTAGTGATGATGATGATATGTCACCCCAGGTAGGGGATACTAGTGAAATGTTGAGAGATCTTGAAAGTGAAGAAAAGGATAATGATGGAGAAGGGGAGAATAAAGAAGACGTGGCGGCCATGACTGTAGCCAGCGAGGTAGATTCCAACACTTGTCGTCCTTCAGTGGCTATTGACAGTGGGGAAGTCGGAGTGATAGACGAAGGTGGAAATACGAGGATAGATGTTTGTATCAAACTGGAGCGAGAGGAAGCGAGAGGGAAAGTACCTGAGGAGGTTGTTGTGGAAGAAGCGAGGGATGGAGAGGCCGAGAGTAGTAGGATAGTCACCCCTGAACAGGAAGAAACCACGGATAGTTGTGATAATGAGGACATTGTTGAAGGAAGGGAAGAAGAAGAAGAAGAGAGGGAGAATGTGAAAAGGCTTGATATAGAGGAGGGTGGCGAAATTGTTGAAGGAAGGGAAGAAGAAGAAGAGAGGGAGAATGTGAAAAGGCTTGATATAGAGGAGGGTGGCGAAATTGTTGAAGAGAGGGAGAATGTGAAAAGGCTTGATATAGAGGAGGGTGGCGAAATTGTTGAAGGAAGGGAGAATGTGAAAAGGCTTGATATAGAGGAGGGTGGCGAAATTGTTGAAAATGAAGTGGAATGTTAAGTGTTAGTGTGAAGAGGAAAAGGTTTTGAAATTGATGTAATAACCACAAGCACTAGAACTCGTTTATATGACAATTGTTGTCTTGTTTGTTAGGGTGCAGTTTTTGTTTTGATGAGATAGATTGTAGTCAATATTTTTAGTTTTGGGGTGTTGTTTCTTTTTCCTATATTATGGAACTAATGATAATTAAAATATGAAAAATGGCATTTTTTTATTATTTTCTCTCGTCATAAACTGTGATAGTTTTTAAGATTATATACAATACATTTTTATGTTTGTAAATGTGTAAAAAGATGAAGTAATTCAATCAAAATAATAGCTTTGTATATCTACTATTATGATGTAAAAACTGAGGTGTTACGCGCTCTTTTTGCTGCGACTCTTCAGTGACTGGGAGAGATGTCCTCGTGGCATTGGAGTTGTAGAGTGGACCTTTGCCTGGCCACCACATATTATAATATAGAATAGAAAATACAAGAATGTTACCCTCACTAACTTCTGATGAGAATTAGCTTTATGATACCTACTCATTTATCACTGACTTATCCATAAGAATGCATCTCTACTTAATCTGTAAATCTGATACCTACTCATTTATCACTGACTTATCCATAAGAATGCATCTCTACTTAATCTGTAAATCTGATACCTACTCATTTATCACTGACTTATCCATAAGAATGCATCTTACTTAATCTGTAAATCTGATACCTACTCATTTATCACTTATCCATAAGAATGCATCTTACTTAATCTGTAAATCTAAAACTCATCATCATTGAGGTACTCTTAAACAAAACACTCTTAAAATCTGTAAGATATTTGACCACATAGAAAGGCAAGAGGATTGCTGATATCAAGATATTAAACTCGCTAGACCAGTCATAGGGAACAGCACAAAAGATACGAGTACACTTGCCTTGTTTTATGTTTTATCATTTTGTCTCGTCAAATGTTTCTTACGATTCATTTTTCGTTTGCTTTGTCCTCAAGAATCTCAATCAATATAGTTTACTAATAGTCTAGCTATCATGTCTTTTTCTGCCAGAATCTCATCCATTATACAACTGTCATTATCTCTACTTGATTGTTTTTTTAGTTTTAGCAGCTGCCATTTTGTGATCTGATAATAGTGATGATGATTGTTCACTCATTGCGACTTCTTAATGACTATTATTAATTATTCGTTTTTATATTGTTTGTTGTATACAGGGTAGCCCATATAAGCATGAAACATGTTTGCGGTTTACAAGGATGAAGCAAAATCTGACCTCATAAATCTACTCTTGCAGATATTCAAAATAGTTTCAGTCACAGTACAACTTGAAGGAGGAATTATAAAGTACAATTACTATATACGATTGGTGTGATTTCCCCCCTTGGTTTTTCTCTCTGTTTCTTTCTCTTGTTCAATTGTTAGACCCGGGTCTAGTCATGACATACTCGATACAATCTTTTTCAGCTCATGCAGTTATATCTGTCCTCTCGGGCCAGTACTTCAATCCTAGCTCCCATGAAAGGAAAAACTTCTCTATGGACTGAGTTGAATTTTTGACTGGTGTATTTTAGGGTTTTTAAGTCACAAATTCATAAGATGTGATAGTTGAATGGAATATGGGCCACTCTGTATATTTGTTTTTAACTTGTGCAATGCTTCATTTCATTTCATGTTCTATTTTTCATGCAAGTTCATAGTTAAAGGGAAATCACCAAGGGAACAAGAATTTAATTTGAGGTTGTTTTCTTTTTTACTGTAGTATAAAAGAGATTCTACTAAATATAAGTAAACGTTTTCAAAATTTACAACTATTGAATGAACAGTACAGGTATTTATCAAGTTTTGTATTGACAGTCTTAGGGGAGAGGGAACTATTGATTAAATCTTGATTTTAGTATTTGAGAATTTCAATACAAATCTAGTGATACTACGGTATCTACCTTATTTTTTAGACACTTTTTTCCTTCTTGTTCAATGTCTTTAAAATTAAATACTCTTTTTCTTTCTATCTATAACTTTTTCTTTTCTATTTCTATTCTATGTCCATGTCTGTGTAAGACCAATTTCTATGAGGATGAAATAGATCGTGTTCATTAGTTGTCCTGTTTAGGCAAAATCCAAGTAAGTTTAGAAATGAATTTTCTTTTCTTCATGAAATCCAGGACACTTTCCAGTCCTTTTGCCCTAAACTAATTGTTTATATAGCATCATAAGATCTCGGAAAACAAACAAAAATGATTACACACAAGTTTGATTAATCAAAAGTTTTGATTTTTTTTCCCATTTCTACCAATGGGGAATCAAAACGTTTCAATTTTGTTATACATTTTCCATCCTATGATTATCGTCCAATAGAACAATCAAAATGCCACTAGTCGTTACATTACCTGAACAAAGATGGCCAACTCATCGTCCTAGTCTATAAATAGAGATAGTGCTCGAAACATCGGTTGTTGTCAGTGTGTGGTGCCATCAATTATTCACATTTGATTTTCTGTAGGCTATACGTCGCCAACTGTTCACCTTCCAATGAGGAGACAAGGTGTATCCGAGTATCACAATCAAATTTGGCTTAAGTTTGAAGTACCTAATGCATTCTTGTTGCTTTCATTTATGGTTTTGGGTTTTTGTTAAAGTTGATCTTTTGTTTTCTATTCGGTATGCAATGCTCATGATGTCATTTTTCTATGAAATGGAATAAACTTCAGTGATCCCTATAGTAGAATCTTAATGTTCATTTGTTTTATAGTAGTAGTAGAGTATTAACCGTTCACTGAATAAGAGATGTCTCTGGTGCTTTGTGGCGTAACATTGCTAAAAAAAGCTTTTTCTAACGACTTCCAATAAATATTGAGGGCTGATAACAAGTGGACGTCTCCAATTTTACTACATAACCTCAAAACCCGATAACAGGTGTTTACAATAAAACCTTGTTATATCAACCATCAAGAGCTGAGATGGGAAGGCACTAGTGAGGTTACTAACAAACTGGAAATGAATCCTGCAGAAAATACTGCCTCTTGTCACCATTGAAGATCAACATTTTTTCTCTCCCTGAGGTGTGAAAAGGGTTAAGGTTAGGTTAGGTTAACCTCGAATCCCATTGGTAGTGTCACTGCTGTGCATGTGTTTTGAAAGAAGGAACGTTCTGGCATTAGCGGATGGTGGTATCATCAGTCATAGAGAATCCTTATGTAAAATGGTTTGATCCGTTCCATTTTGGGCAGTGTAGTGTAACTAAATCTCTAACCATGGGGGGAGTGATATTACCTGCAACAAGCTGGATAGCAAGGAGACAGGAATTGAACCGAACCCTGTTACTTCCAACATGCTGGATTTGAGCTGCATTACACATTCACCACTATCAGCTTACAGTGTTGCCACCCCAATAATGAAGATTTTAACTGTTGTCAGCCACCGATATGATAAATAACACTATCATGAGAAAGGAAAACAATTACAACTGCTTTGTTCTTTATTCAGAATTTTTTTTTCACCAAAATCATTTCTTGTTTCACTTAACACATCACTTAACAACATACCATCGAGAAGCTCATTTGATTCCCTTTTAAATGCAGACAAGATAATAAGAATTTGTTCATAACAAAAAATATACTTCAAATAACGTACAATTCTTGTCTTTATAAATACACATAAACTCAAACAAATGGAACATTTTGAAAAAGATAGTTCACAGCTTCCCTGAAGTTGAAATAAAACAAAATTTTCTGAAAAAGAAATTTAAAAAGTCCCACAGATCAGAATTATTACAAGGGAAAGAATACATTTTAAAATGTAAACATTACAATTACATTGTATGCCTATCACTACTCTGTCCTCGTCGTTAAACGACAACACCTTCGGCTTATTACTACAGTGTATTGTTATTTGGGCCGTTGCCTTTTACTATTCCTTGATAAAAGGAAGGAGGCGACATTAAAAACTTTAAATGGAAACTAACAGTAACAGAATATAAATGGTAATTGATAGTTTTAATTAAAAAAATATTGATTTGACAAAACAATACCATTGCAGGACTGATCCTGGTTCATACACATTGGAACCATTACATCAATCTATTCCTTCCATTGTCTTGAACCAGATACAGAATTTTGAACCCTATTGAAATGAATCAATGTAGTCAGTGTGTTATTGAATCGACCGTTTTAACATAGAAAAAATGACATGGATGTTTTTGTTCTCTTAATTTCAATTATAGCAATATCAAAATTTGGCAATCATATTCTCTTATAACATACTCTTTTTACAATCTAATTTATCTAATATGTCTGTTTTTCAGGGTTGGCAATATAACAGAAATAAATAATTGATTTTGGTGAAGAAATAGAAAAATAAAAATCTCAAATCACATAAAAATATAGGAAAATCATTACATTTACATACAATATTTATAGTTTTCTCAATGGAAAGTACTTCTGAATGATTTCATAAAAAATGGTTACGTTTGAACAAATTCACAAACCATGTTTATTGAAGAGTACGGCTCTAGGCAGATTTATTCAGAGCATGAATGAAGGAAATAAAGTGACAATTCTTTCAAGGAGCATGAATGAAGGAAATAAAGTGACAATTCTTTCAAGGAGCATAAATGAAGGAAATTAAGTGACAATTCTTTCAAGGAGCATGAATGAAGGAAATAAAGTGACAATTCTTTCAAGGAGCACGAATCAAGCACAGAAAAACAGACACTTGAAGAGCTCACAATATATTATATTCAAGAAAGCCAGTGCCTGCTTCCCAATCTTGCCAATATATTATATTTTAGTCATGTACTTGAGCATGTCCTATTTATCTATACAAATAGTTATCCACTCATCAAAAGCATGGACTAATTGTCGTGTCACCACAAGCTGAAGTTTGAATCCAAGGATTTATTACATTCAAGTTTTCCTTTTTGACATAAAAAAATGTCAGTTGCAAGGCTGGAATCAATACGTTTGAAGTAAATGAATTACAATAATTAAAAACAATGGAAGCTGCATTTCATTTATTTTTTCCAGTCATATCATGCATGAGGCTTACAATCAGTCTTCTGTCTTTATAATCAGAGCATAAATGCTTTTTATCAAATGTTAAAATGTATAACAGTTTGATAGATTACTGATGATTTGCAGTGCAGAGGCAGTTTAAAAAATGTCGTTTGAGTTTGAGGCAGAGTAAGAAAAGGTATTTGACCATTGACAATGGTATTGGTAGGATTTCAAGAGTTAATTCCTCCCACGGATAGACCATAATTTGTTTTCAGTAAGCTCAATAGGCATCGTGTTTTACTCAATTGTAAAAGGCACCCACTCACACACTTATGAAATATATTTCCTCCTAAGGAATCAAGAAGTACACTCCAAAGCGATTGTAACGAAAACATTTCCTACAGCGATACTTACAGCTATATCCTTTCTAGAATGTTTACCGTTATAGTAACTGCCTCCCTCAATCATTAGGTCTTCTACAACAATGTTTCAATGCAGCATTTACACAAATAAAACATATCCAGCAGACAAAATGGAATAGTGCTATCCTTCTATTGCAAAAGTCAAGCACAAATACCCCTATATTACACAAGATCATCGCTCTTGTCACAAAAGGCAAACTTAACATGGAGGTACATGGAGTTTTATGCCATACAATAGAAATAATCTGTCATGGTATCATCACTTTAGCATCATATCATGATTGAATTAACAGTTCTACCCACAAAATCTTCTTCATATTTGTAATTGAAGTTTCTCATACCCCTCCCAAAACCATTTTAGTATCGTTAAAATCACCATATCACAGACATTAAGCAAGTGGTATTATTGACACTTAATTAAGGAAAAAATGGAATAGTTCATATATTGCGGAATTAACATAAATGCTTCAATAAATTAGGGATTTTAAAACAACCATACAGAAATGAATTCATCATGAAGAATATGCATTATCGATGGAATATCTGACAAATCAATTTTTTTCTCCGAACAGTTTTATTAAAAATTCATAATACAGACACACGCCCCTCACTCCCCTCCATACACACACACAACTATTCATTTACATACCTATAGTAACAATAAAAAACCAGTCGATTGCACCAATATCAATGACACAGTAACGTAAACATTGATGAAGCGAGTGACACAGATTATCACAAGACCAAATACGATACGAGGGACATACTTAGGACGACCACCGCAACCCACAACATAGACCACCGACTTGCATTGATACAAACACCACACAACGGGTCAGAGCTGGGCTTAAAACTACATCAAGATTTTTCGGTTGGTTTTGATAGACAAAATTGGTAATAAAAAAAGGGGCAAAGTTGTAATAGTTCCTGTTCAGATAAAACTTGCTTCCCAGTTTAGTGGAGTTATCTTCAGCAGACTGCACTGCACAAAGTTTGGTTTTGGCCACTTATAAAACATATATCAATAAATATTCCATTCCTCTGTCATGCTGCCCTACCCTATCTGACCATCCGCCCGCTACCCCTCGGGTTATAGTAGTTTCCTCTTCCCTTCGTCAACACTCACTCCTCCTCTTGTCGTCAGCAGTCCATCCCCTCGTCGTATTTGAGAGAGTAGAGTGGATTGACGGGCTGGCTTTTAGACCTTTCTCTGGGGACAAACTCCTTCTCCTTGCCGCCATTGCCACCCCCGCCTCTGCCACCACTCTCTCCAACCATGACAAAGTCATTACTCCCGTTACTTCCGGAGCTGCCTCTCGACCCTCGGCGATGGTGGTTGTGATGATGATGATGGCTGTGGTGGTGGTGGGGAGCGGGGTAGTAGCTGCTGGGGTATTCCTCCGACTTGGCCAGCATGTGGTGATGGCCGCCGCTCTCCGCATTGGAGCGACTCCTCGATCGGGTGGATTCGGGTCGGGGGTTGGTGGATGACGCGGATGTGGAATCTCGATATAATAGACGCTGGTCTTCCAGTTGGCTATCCGACGGGCCGTTGTCGTCAGGGTACAAAGACTTGGGATAGCTGTCCGTGTAATCCTCCACAATCTTACCACCACCACCAGTGCTCGATGACAATAATGATGACGATGGCTGGTCAGCCTTCGGAAGGGATTTCTGAGTAGATTTTAAAATGTTGCGTATTTTAGATGTGAGTTGGGTTGAGCTGGTTTCCTCTGAAGGAAGGGAATGCCTGGGGCGATTGGAAGAAGTCCCCTTCTGGGTGGTGTTGTTGTTGTTGTTACTGGGAGCGGTGTCACTGACAGACGAGTTCAGCGAGTTTCTTCTTTCAATCTCTGGGTTTTTACCCTTTCTATTTCCCATTTGATCTTGCCGGATATCTAAGGGGTCCTTGTGGAGTTGATAATCTTCGTGCCTCTTTTTACTCGTAATTCCATTTTTCAGGTCGGAAGGAAGCTCTTTAGGGAACTGGGGCACCTCGGGGGAAACATCTTCGCTACTCATGTAGAAATTACCCTCCTTGTCTTGTTCATGGTAACTCGGGGGTTCCGACACGCTGGCCCCCAATAGAATATCCGAGTCGGGAGAGAGGGGCTCGCTTCCTTTACTGAGGTCTGCGTTGGTACTTCCAACCTTGCCGTAGTAGCTGTCATTGATGGTGAACTCTTCAAGGTCATCCCCCATGGTTTGGGAGAACTTCAATGCTCCATTCAAGATATCTCGCACCTGGAAGGAAAAACAAATGAAATAAAATAATTTTCGGCACTAGTGTTACGCATGAACATCAGTCGTAATTAAATCCATCATTGATAATAATAATGATACTAATGGAGGCATCACCTGGGTGATACCTGAAGTGTGCTGAAACAGGCAATGAACTATTGGAGTAATAACGGCCTTTTTTATCTTACATCATTATTTTGTATTGTTTTGTTATTCTTTGCCGTACACCGCTTCTGCACGGCACCCAGTTGCATGCCTAGTCTTAAATGATGAATAAGGTAGACTCCCCTATATAACCACTTTGATAAAACACAGAGAATAGACTAAGGCAAGCAGGTGATCAGCCCACTGTGCTCTTCTTACCGTATCATATCTTTACTAAATAATGTTTAAAGTTTGAGAATCTCCTCCACCCTCCACCAGTACTGCAACAACTTACCAGCTTCAGTCCTGCCAGACTGACCATCAGCTCATCCCCCACGTCCAGGTTCCTTTTGGACAGATCATGCTGGAGGCTTTCTGTTTGGGAAAGCATTATACACATAAATAAACAATAAATGAAAGCATTTATATAGCGCTTATCCGCGGTCATCTCCATGCTCTAAGCGCTTCACAATACCACATTTAACCCCGGCAAAACATGTAACACAAGAGACGAAACATAGAGCTTATCTACAATCTCCATCAAGCACGTCACAAATTCCACATTTATCCCTGGAAGACAATAAAACACTAATTTAAACACATCAGATGATACACGCAGCCTGGTAGGCGAGTATACAATGAGCCGAATGCGTTGACTGTTGCCCATTACCCCTACTACACACTTACCAATGTGTACATCCATCTTGCTGGCACAGTAGCGACACATCGTCTCCTTGTCATTGAGTCTGCCCTGGAGGTGGATCACCTGGTCCTGGTACTCCTTCTCCTGACACAACGGACGGTGGCAATACAAACAAACAAACACAACATCAGCATGGGTCAATAACTTCACCCAGGGGTGTAAATGGCAAATAAAAAAAATAGTCTGAAACATTTCATATCCTAATGAAAACAGCAACATGGAAACAAAAACTAATGATTTTCAGTCCACTTGGATTGTAAAAAAAAAGTCAATTGGCTGAAGATTTACAGGCCTGTTCACCCTCTATTAACTTTTGTGTCATTTTATGGGAAGACAATTTTTAAGTTCTTAGTTTAACATTAATCAACATGCATTTTAATACATTCAAGTCATATCATGGACTGCACCTCCGTTTAAAACCTTAAGAACTTCTCCTCCTCCAATGGGGTTTGAACTCGGTACAGTCCGATGGTAGGAGAGTCCATTGACCACTTGACCAACACAATGCTTTCTTTCTTGATCAATTTACCTTTTGTACCTTTCGGTGCAACGCAACTATTTTATATATCTATTTCAAGAAACAAAAGTAGAATCAATCCTACTAGATATGACTTCCAACCATCTACATTTTGGGCTGTACAATAAACGTCTACATTAAATCGTTATTAACTTAATGACGACGCACAGTTTTGTGCCCAGGGAGTCTCTGGAGACAAATGATTTGATTTTAGCCTATTAAAAAAAAGGTAAGACTTTTTTTCTATTCTATAAATCTTATCCAGTTTTTTTCAATGAAACCAACACATCTATCTTAGTTGTGGCCTAAATATTTTGATTTAGTCATAAAACTGTTATTATTATGACCTTTTTTTAAAAGGCTGTTTCAAAATTTCCTATTCTTTTTTTTTACAAACTTGATCCTTAAGCATTCTCAGTAAAAAAAAAAAAACTTGAGAAACGAGTCATCATTGAATTAAAGACTAAGAATCGAGTCATCATTGAATGAAAGACTAAGAATCGAGTCATCATTGAATGAAAGACTAAGAATAATAACGACAGCATCTAATACAACTTGACGTGCTGTTAGATCTGATAAATTCTCACCATGGAAGTCATTTTTTTGGACTTCTTCTTGAACTTGCCGGGCAGTGTGCCAAACTTGGTGGGGCTTCCTGTCTCGGATGCATCCTCTGACAACGACGACAAAATAAATAAGACGATGTATGAGACACCCAGTCTATTGTCAGTTTCATGTGTTTGTAATTTTACGGCCTTTTTAACACATATCTTTTACATGCATTTTCTGATTGAATTGTATTGTAATTTTGTTATACATCGAAGATGAATACAAGATCAAAGTAATTAGTATCATTGTCCTAGTGAGCCTCACAGTAGTTGCTCAGTGGTACACGGTCCGCCTATGGCAACAAACAGCGTGGGTTCAATACCCAAAAAGTATTTTTCTTATAGCCGGTGAGCAGTGATCCCAGTGATATTGGTCGTCAAGTCGGGACATACTATGCCTTCTATGGGGTGAATATAGGCCCCGTTTACGTTGTTAAGAACGTTAAAGATCCCACGGGGTGTCAAAATTGCAACTAGTAGTAGTAGGCCTTACCCGGGGTGAGAAGGAACATGGGTGTGGAGTGGTGAACACCGGGGCTAGATTGGGCCGACCTGGCATTGGACGTATCCATACGGGCCAGACTAGACGCAGACGGGGCATTGTGCATCATGGTATCTTCCACTTGGGATAGACTCACTGTGGAACCCAAGGGGTGGTCAGGTACTTCTGTTTTGGAAAAAAGACAAAAAAAAGTATGTCTATTTAAAGCCTGTAGATCACATGTATACAAAATGTTGTCGAGAACACTAAGAATGCAACTCTGAGACCAGTCCCAGGTATGTCGATATAATAGATATATATACACATATATCCAAAGTAGGACCAACTACATGTCATTTATTGGAAACAATTTCAAAAATTCATATCCGATTTATATTTTAGATAATTATTTTAGAGACTTCATTTTTACAATCAAATTGTCCTAGTTCTTTAAACTCATAGAATGATTTCAAGAGACGTAAAAAGGATTGGCCTCCTGCATGTGCATATGCTCAATACATGAGCTGAGAGAGAGAGGAGAGAGAGAGAAGAGAGAGATTACTTCTTTACATGTCATCTTAAGAGGGGGGGGGGGGGAATTGACAACGGATTGTTTTTTTTTGTCTCTCCTGGTAAATCTACTGAGGCAGAGTTATACGTTTAGAGAACAACACTGATGATATGTAAAGTTCCTGGATGGATGGAGCACTTTGGTGTCATCTATTATTATTATCACCACCACCACCAAAAATGGCTCTTCGTTCTGTTATCTGTTAAACACAACAGTCAGCGAATCAAAAAAAATCAAAAATAAACATTATAAATCTCTGCGAAGAAACATTTAAAAGTGAAATAAACAACATTCATACATGAGCTAAACTCAAAGATAGCAGCTTTTTTCCACTTCAAAGACCAACACCATACAAGGAATAAAATGAATGGTTTGTTAAATGAATATGATCATAGCAACTTCCACATAAACCTCGGATATTTGTCACGTATACATATGAAAATGAAAGACTATTTCTTTGTTTGTTAGAAGAGAGAACATAAGACTCCTTTTTTTTATTTTATAGCTCATACTGTGCTTGAAAAATAAGATAGTTTCAATTAAAAGATAAGGAACAGAAGTAGAACCCAACAGAACCATCCGCCAAGAAAAATTAAGAAATGACCTTATGAAATGAAGCCGCCAATAAGATATCGAACACAGAAAACAACAAAACAACACACACACCACACACACATTAAGAACTGAAGATATGTACTGTACAACATAAACAGGTTTGCAAAAAAAGGGAATCTTAAAGCTGTGCATTCAAATTAACCAATATCACCATACCATAAGAATTAGATCAACATTTAAATAAACCAGTGAGTTCCATATGATCTCTTAACCATAACATTAACCAGGAATGAATGGAGCACAAAAACCCAACAACAACATATTACAGAAAACCACAGAAAAACCATAACTAAGTATAATTAAACACAAGTAAGAACAAAAACCAAAATCAGAAACAAAATGAATTAGAAACTCAATACGACGAGGGCACAACATCAAGGGATTAGGGATTCACAGAATCAATGAAATCAGGTAAATGTGAAGAACAAAAAAACCATAAAAACAAACAAACCAAAACTAAGTACTCAATTAGGAAACCATAAATCCAAATCCATAAAATAAAATTAGTGAACTCGCAGCCACAACCACAACATCGAGAGAGAGAAGGGCAATGCAATAGTGCCACCGTCATTACCAGGGGACATGTCAGTCTGTAAGTTCATGGGTTCACTCGAAGACTTGGGCATGTTCTTCTCCGCGGCCGAATGAACAGACAAGGTCCTGGGCCGACTAAACTTACGGGAAAAGGAGGAGAACCCTCCCAGGGTCGGCCCGTGTCTCTTGTGGCCTTGGGATCCTTAGAGCAGCGTCCAAGGCGAGACAATGGGTGGAGACAATGCATAATACACACATTTCCATTTTGTTTGTTATTGTTTGGTTATGAGAGAGAGACAGAAAGAAAGAGAGAGAGAGAGAGAGAGAGAGAGAGAGAGAGAGAGAGAGAGAGAGAGAGAGAGAG
>JAULCB010222146.1:0-13619 GCA_032358575.1 Dendronotus rufus
CATATTTCCTACAAAAACCCTTTGTTGGCCAGTTCCCAGATTGCATATTTACAACAACAAAACTTGAGATACCTGATACTGATGCGGATAGTCACTTCGCAGTCAGATAGTGCATGGACTGAATGAACAAAATGGGCTTACCTTTAAATTGAACCTGGCTTTGTCTTCGATGGTAATACTTTTGAACTGTTCTTTTTTCACTGATTCTTCAAATATGATCCTGCCAATTGTATCTGGGAACCCCCAAAACGATTCAACAAGATGAATGTTTGAAGCCACAAATTCGAGGCAAAGGGAAAATAGTGACATTCTTAGACCATCTATACAGAGACGAACGATACCATTTCCACATAACATTCCAGAGAAGGGGTCTAATAGGTCAAAAGATAAGGCATAAAAGGAAATGCCAAGTGAAAAGGAGTCTAGTAGGAAGCTGAGCACTGATCAGAAGCAGAGTTTGAGTTTGTATTTGGCTACTAGGGGGTGTGTTTCCGTTGTTTAACAAAAAAAGGAATAACACGATTTATAGCAGAACAAATAAAATTCCTTCTAATTTCGATTTTCATTTCTGTTTTCCATTCTTTATTTTTGATATTTAGATACCATTTCATATTTTACGTCAACATCAAAATGGATGAAGATAGGTATCCTGGACCGTCTTCGGCTTCGCACTATCAAAAAAGTGACAGTCGAGAAAGACGAGACGATCGTCGAAGAAATGATCGTGACAGGGATTATCACAAATCTCGCAGACGTGACAGGGATAGAAGAAGTAGATCAAAGTCCCGATCAAGATCAAGATCGCGATCTCGTTCAAGAGGGAGAGACAGAGAGCGAAGTAGACAACATGATGATTATGGGGATGATAGTGCAGGCAATGATAAAAGAGGAAGTTCTCCACGAAGGCAGGGAAAAGAAAAGGATTGGAGATTGAAATTGACTTCGATCAGAGATGCACACTTCAATCGAAGCAAACAACCATCTACAGTCGCTCATAATCAGTTCACGAATGATGGCAGTTTTCTAGAAATGTTCAGGAAAAAAATGTCTGGAGAAGTTTCTGATTCTAGTTCAGCTGTAATGCCAAATTCACTTGTTCTTGCTTCGTCTTCAATTAAATTTGATTCAGAAATTTCACTCCCACCACTTACTACTCCACAAGAAACCAGTAAACCGTCTACTTCTGCATTTGATGATCTCGACGGAGTTCCAATGCCAGTTAAAAAAACGATTCCTGTCCCAGTCCCGATATCAGTAAGATTATTTGATAGCTTAGTCTTAGATGTGTCTAGTATTTTCTATTGCGCAACGAATTATTCAATTTCATTTTCACACCCAATAGATCAAAAAGAAAATTTCCTGAGAATGATTCTCTGGATTGTGAAGTTTTGTCATTTGTAGACTTACCATGTAATTCGAGTAAAAAAAGTAAAAGAAAATATCACTGGAGATGACTCGATAGTCTAATGGCAGTTTTTATTGAGCAAAATCAAAAGTGAAACTGGATATAGATCAATTTTGAGTAAAAATCTTCAATTTTAAACTGAGATTGGAGCTCACGTAATTGTAAACAGTGAACAGTGACTTACAGTGTAGTCTGCTAAAGATAAACTCCATAATAGGACCAAACAACTGAGTTAATGTTCAAGTATTCATTGGGGCGTGTGCTTGATTGCCACGTTGCCTGCCATTTGTCTCCACCTTTGTCTGTTCTCTGCCTTACAGATATACGGGATGTTGGAGGTAGAGTTGCTCATTGCTTGTCTCATTTTCATATTTGTTTTCTAGGTCGCCCTAGGTTTATTGTATCCAAGCTTTTCGAACAATAGACAAATAAGGGAAAATCTGGGAATACAAGTTCTTATTTTAAGCAGAAATTATTTTTGAGTACAGTAAATATTTTTGAAGTGTCAGTCTCTAACTCTAACTGTAGCCTGTCAGCTGAAAAAAAAGATATTGCGTTTTTAAGATGAGGATACTCATGTATAAAGATTTGCTTCTTCAGATTGGCAGAAGGAAAGTAAAGCCCCTTAAAACTGGTGTTGTCTTCAAGAAAAAACAACAATCAGAGGAGGTAATACAAAACTGTCTAGTACCTAGTAAGCTTTGTATAATATTATGTATAGTAATTTTTTCTTGACATCCAGAATGGTAAGTATTATGCGTGATATTATCTGGAACTGAATTTTGTAGAATTGTCTCTTCTGGTCTTCATACTCTTGGGAAAAGATTATAAAAATTAAAGAATTACAGAATCGTAAAGTCTGTTATGATTCAAGATATAATGGAAATCATGTTTAGTACAATTGCAAATCTTTTTGTTTTGTTATCCAATGCCTTATTTATACTGCTTTTGCAGTGACGGCACCCAGCTCCGTACTTAACTCAGTCTTAGATAGTGAATGAGGTAGATGCCCCGGTAGCCATCTTTGACAAAACACAGAGCTAGGAAATACCATGGATCAGGAACTATGGCAAGCAGGTGGTCAGCCCACTGTGCCAGTATTTTGATTCTACAATAGAAATAATTGTTACTTCAGTAACTTGAATAGTTGTTGTCTCTATAGGTACTACATGTATGTGTTAGAAAAAGAATAATTTAGAAAATAACAGTAACAGAGGCCAGAAAGAAAAGGATAACACTTCTGACTAGGTACCTATGTATTCCTTAGGTCTCGCTCGATCAACTTTTGTCTTTGTTTCTTATTTTGTTGTCTATTCTCTCAAATTACGTTTTTCTGGTTTGAAAAAATTGTGAAAACTCTTGTAAGTTGCACTTGGATTATTCTTCATTCACCAAAAACTGATGCCATAAGATTTTTATGTACAGGATGAGGCCAGCCAAGAGAAATTGGACGCATGGGCAAGATACCTGCACGAGGTTAAAAAGTACAAGACTGAAAACTGTGTGGAAGAGGAAACAAGTCGTCCTTTAGTCAAGTAGCAACTTGTTATTGGTTCTTGAAGTATGTATAGAAATTTAAAGGATTTATCATTTTTACTTTTACGCCAAGCATAAACTTTGAAAATGTTGTCTTCATTTTGAAGAAGTGCTATCTTACAGGTTTTCAAAGATATCTCTGATTTTGTTTTTTGTTTGATCTGTAAAAGAGAATTCCAATATGTAGAGAGAGTTTATTGACTTTTTGAATCAGTTGAAAACATTTCCTCCTGCTATTTGTTGATGCAAGTACATGTGTACAGGAACAAAAATAATTGGAGTGTCATTGAAAATTGTATTCACCAACGTGCAACTTTTTATCCAGATAACATTTGTTATAAGAGTGCATTTTTATTTTATTGTTTGGTGTTTTTCAGAATATAAATGACAAAATTCTTTCAGATTTTTAACTGTTTCCATAATGATAATGATATGGTCTCTTATGAAAGTGAATATCAAAACCTGATTGAGAAGCTAGTACTAGTAACAAGAGAAGAGTAGAGAACTGATGGTGAGATGATTTAAACAACTAACAGTAAATTGTCACCCTTTTTGCACATCTTCCATTTAAACTTGCTTCGTCTTCTTACTTCAATAGTACATGGCTGCTACCTTTGAATCTGGCACTGGCAGTCTTATTATTTTACAATATATTTATTGGTTTATTGTCAAAACTGCCATGGCACTCCTTGTCTCTGAAAGCACTGTTGGATCATTCCAAACTACTATGTATAGTGTTTGTATCTAGGAACTGTACAGTAACTGCCGTCTAAACGAACACAATCTCACTCTACGGAATATATATACACTTTTTATCCCTGAATGAACGTTCACTCTGTCTAAACGCCAAACTCACATTCACATCCTCCTCTCGTCGACCCAGAAAGTTCTAAATTTCACACAGAAAACAAAACTTGATCTCCTCCTTAACGTAACTGTAATTAAGCCTCCAGTACAGTGTCCAATAGCGCTATGTAACGATCAGAAGAGTTAGAAGGCACTGATTGTTATGTGTGTACTCTCAGTTGAGTGAAGTGACATTGAATCGTCTTTTGTGTCCCCTCCCAACTACCGTGCGTTTAGGCGGCATCTACTGTATATATGTAATTGTACTCAGTCTAATACTCATTGCAAATGTGTATGCCTTACATCCTTTGCTGATAAAAGGTTTAGTAAAGAAAGGCTTATGCCTCTTCATTATTAATGAAGAGGTGTATTTCCCTCGGCTGAGTTGCCAGCATAATGCAATACATATATTTTACGTGTATCTATTTCTGTTGTTGATTGATAAATTGTGAGGCGATGGTCTCTTTAAGGATTTATTAAAGATAATGGACTGGAAGGGGTTTTCATGACATGTGTTTTATTATGTTGTACAGATTACTCCTACTTTTTAGCTCTGAGTGTATTGCGTTTTGTTATCCAATACCTTTTACCGCTTTCACAGTGTCGACACCCAGCTCCATGCACAGTCTTATTAAATGGTGAATGAGGTAATGCCCCAATAACCATCTTTGACAAAACACAGCACTTGGAAATACTATGGACCAAGAACTACCACAAGCAGGTGATCAGCCCACTGTACTGAATGTATTGTATAATTATAATGTGCTTTTTGATAAATTGTTCTGATTGGGGGAAGTTTTCAGGCTTAAGTTAGGCAGATTATTTGAAGAATCTGAAATCTGTACTGTTTATATTATTGGTGGTAGGGTGTGAAGTAACAATCAGCCACTGTGCACCTTGTTAAGTGCCGTATAAGACCCCATAAGGATATATATGTATGTGAACTTGCTTTTTCATTTTCTTGTTCTATCATGTCTCAGATCCATTTTGTTGGCATAGAATAATAAAGTTACAATGGAATCGAACACTACTGATAGGGATAGGAGTAGGAGTGATAAAGACTTTTATTGAACCCATCCATGCCTGCCAGCAACAGAGGTTGCACAGCTATCTAGCCACTGCTAAAAAGGCAGTGTTCCATTTCATCAAACCTGTAGTCTGAACCTGCTGCAGTATTCGTCTATCTGTTTATTATTGGTACATTAGTACATTGTGTTATAAGTTATAGGGGTCAGTACACTCCCTCGGGAACTCCTTAATGTAGGATTGTTTGTTTTTGTTGTAGAAGTAGTTAGAACTTCCATTCTCACCCCAACTTTTTTCTTCTTTTCGTAGCTTCTTGACTTGCAACAGAACTTTGTTTTTGCTTTGACTTTGACATCCCCTTAGAAATGTTTAATGAAAATGTTTCACCTATATTCCCAAAAATATGAAATGGGCATATGTATATTCACTCCTTGTGCATGCTATTATTCTTTATTGTACATCTGTACCTTTATTCATTGATTCAAATTGTGTGGAAATGTATCTCTCTATTCTCCAATCCAAATATGTAAGATTTTTCCATTTTTCATGTTAGAAATGGTGTTTGATGATATTTTGGAAAGGAGCTGTGCTCTGATATCAATAACCTTTGAAATGTTTTTTGTGGAATAAAGAAATTGATAGAAGAGAGAATGACAATAGTTATTTGAATATTGTTGTATCTAACGCTTACTTTATGTTGTAACGTATGCAATATACGAGTGGGGTTTTGAAAAGGTTGGAGTCTAAATGTGACAGTCGTGACAAAGCTTTCTTTCTTTCTTGATCAATTCACCTTTTGTACCTTTCGGTGTAAGGTCATGACAAAGCAAGAATAGAAAAATGAAAGATCCCAGAAAATTGTCCTCAGATGTGTGTGAATGAATGCCTTTAGTTTTAGACGACTTGGAGTGTTTGATTTCTGGCCAAGTCAATGCTTTTGATTTTAAGGCTGTGTGCTGTCAGTTCTATCGCAGACGGACAGATACGTTTTTTTGAAATGGGTGTTTAAGCTAAAAACCAGCAAGGATCATGTCCATATCAAACTGTACATTACTCCTGAGCTCGATCCGAACCCTGTGAAAGTGCTGACCACAACATAATCTAAGTCTGCTTTCTGTGAGAAACATTTGACAAAGAGTATAAATTAAGACACAGTTGTGGTCTAGAGGTAAAGATCCTGCCTACCACCTGGTCTGTTCATGGTTTGAAAATCCTGGTCTGTTGCAAGTAATTATGGCTCGACACTGCTGCGTGTGTTCCAAGTCATGTGTTGATCTGACCTTTCAGAGTAAAAACTGTACAAAGGTTGAAACTTTTACTTTCAAATAATAAATGATAGCATTTATTTAGAGCTTATTCATGATCTTCACCATGCACGAAGCACTTCACAATACCACATTTATCCCTGGGGGACCGAAAACATATTACAAATCAGACAATACATGCAGCCTGTTTGGTGCATATTATAGGGCCTACACAATTTTTAGGACTAGGGTAATGCCAAATTATTCATCCATCACCGATAGGATGAGGAAAGTTGTGTAAAAATGCCTTTCCCCAAGAGGGACCTGGGCAAGTGCACACGATTTAGTCAACCTGGGTCCCAAAATCAAAGGTAATGTGAAAAAAAAATAGATTCAGTGTATTCCGGATGAAACTGGAAATCAAATTATCACTCCCATACCTGGTCTTGGATCGATAAATTGAATCTCTATAATATATTATACACTGTATCACTATCACAGTGAGCTGGGCTGTTTAGAAAACTAGAATACCTACATAAATCCTCATTCACCTTTCGAGACAGGGTTTGAAGCTGGGTGTGGATGCTGTGAAAGCAGTAAAAAGGTAACGGATAAAAAAAATACTAAACTTAAGTCTTACTACCTACAACTTCTTCAGTGCCAAGATTGGTGCAGAATTATCTGCAATATCCATCTCCTTTCCATAATATTAACCTATCACTATTGATTTCATTCAATGTCTTACCAGTACCAGTCACCCAAGATTGAAAATAAAAAAGCAAAGACGGTCAAAGGATCTTAAGTTTCTTTATTTAAAATAATCATATCATTTACACAATACATAATTTTCTGTGTTTGAGGCATAGCTGATTAGACAAAATAAGACTCCCACATGAACACATGACAAATACTTGAAAAGGCCAATTAATTAATTAATTATGTGGTCAAGAGAAAGCAAAAATGTTTCAAAATCAATACAAATTATTATATTATATTCGTTCATAATGTAAGTTGTTTTAGTGCCACAACTCCTTGTGCACATATTGCACTTCATGGATCCACCATGCTACGGTACCTATTTCAATCCATTTACACAACAACAAAATTCACAACAGAAGGTGGGTACGGTATCAATGCATGAAAATATAATAACAAGAATGGTTGCCCCTCAAGACAACGTAGAGGGTCCTTTTTTCCCCTTAAACATCAAAACTAATTTTCGTCACTTGATCACAGCCACCATGGTTCACAAAGTACAACTTTGACAACTCTATGATGAGACAATATCGAGACATAGTAGTGTTAAATATTGCTGAATTTATACACACTTTTAAACACGATGAATAGAAAAGGAAGGACTTTTCCTTAATAATAATAATGATAGAAATCAAATCTTCACAATCGTATCAAAGAATCTCTGTCCTATTACTATTACTATAATAATAAGATCACAAACAGGCATACAACAAGGAGAACAATGTTCTGTATCACATCGTGTTGGTAATGAAATGAAAGAGTTAACTATACAAGGAGAAAAAACACACAAAGAGGTGCCTGAAGAATGGGAATGGCTTGTCTACAAAAATTCAGCTTGGGATAATATGAGCTTGATGAATTTGAAAATCTTAAACAGAAGTTTCCTTTTTTATAGGATGGAGGAAAAAGTCTGGAGAACAAAATTCTATTCCGTATTTAGGCAAATTTTTCATCTACTTTCAGCTTTTCTTCCAATTCGATTTTGTTTAGTAACAGTAACAGTAAATTCAAAGTATGTCCATGCCTCCAAATGATTTCTTATTAGTCAAAAAAGAAAAAGAAAAAAAGGAGAGTCCTGAGTTGGACATGAAAACCTTATCATGAACTACGTTGCTAACTCTGATATTTGGTGGACATATGAAAAAGTCCCTGATCAATTAATCACCTACTCAAAAGTGGGATCAGGTCAACAGACTACCAATGCAGCACACTGTTCACTTGTAGAAATTAAACTAAACTTTTAACTTAAAGTTAAAGATTTAATTTTTAGTAACATTTACTTTTACATTTAAAATGGGGACAGATATTTTGTGATTTCACAAGATTCAAATTGCTGTTCAAGTTCAAGCATTACAAATGGAATGAGCATTGAAAGGTGTGATGATACATACTATTGGACTTGGACCTCATCAAAGAATGAAAAAACCAGAATTCGTACATGCAAGCAATTTCACAACCTAACATCATCCAGCTATTCAAAATGTCTTGCATTATTAGAAAAATATTGAAAAATATGCATCAACCGAGTGGAGAAGCAAATAGAAAACTAAAAGAAAAAGAGAACTATATTCAAAAGGTAAGCAGTTCGAGCAAAAAGGGTGCTTTTAATTAAATGCAGATTGTGATCATTAATAAAAAAATTTAAATCGATATGGAAAATGGAAATAGCACTCGTGCCTCTTGCTCACTTTACAATTCTCATTCCACTAACGTTTCTATTGAACACAACGAAAACAAAACCATAAGGACAGTACAATACGTTGGTTTGTGACCGCGACGATTGACAATAACATGAACTGTAAACACCATCGATTAGAATGAATACATTCGGGGATAGAATAAAATACATCTTCACTACAATAAGCTTTTCGTATACAAAAAAACCCTGCACAATTAAACTGATAACTGATAGAAAAAGATAAATTACATTTCAATCTGAAACAATTCTAAATGATAATTTGATAAAAAAGTCATAATTGTGCTTTTTAGAGAAAGAGCGTTCTCTATTCTCTAAAGGTTTTTATTCTAAAAAAGCAAATAATTCATTGACTATTACTTAATCAAAGTTTTGCATTGTTACAACTACAACAGTACAACAATACTATCCACCTATATACCCACTTCCCACTTCTTGAGAGGTGAGAAAAATTGCGTGGAGCAACAGTAAATCAAGATTAGTACAAAGGAAGATTGTTAAGAGAATGCAGAGGACGTGTCCTTTGTTACCATCTAATGAGTACAAAATATACAACCCTGTTTGAAGGGTCATGAGAGTGTTGATTTTATTTGTTTCAGGGAGCTGGGTTCATTCTGGACTCGGACATCCAGTTTATATGATGACTGATAAAAACAAGAAAACAAATTTGTTTCCGAGAAAACCTAGATTCATATATATGGATAGTAATAGAGTAGTAATACTTGCACTAAAAATCCTCTTTCTAATTAAATGTAGTTCATTCTAAAATAATGTATTGCTATTGCTATGACTTTTTATACTCGAGAAGGCTGAGAGAATTTTAGATGAAAATGAAAGTCCTTAAACATAGTAAAAGTTTCATAATTCATTTGCCATTGCTGACAATTGAATTCATAAATACAGCAGATAGTGACTGCGTAAATGCCGGTGGTCAGGAAGTACAAACAACGAGTATTTAGGCAAAACAGGCATTTATGTAACATTGCTAAAAATGGAAGGTCCAAGTAATATCAACAGTTATCTAGGTCTATCTCCCTTGTGATAATATCGAGCATTAATTGTGTACGAAATGAAAGGTAATGCATCCATGCCTTTACTTGATTTTTGTTTAGTTTTCTTGGGATTATCTAATTTTTCTTTACATCATATTCAGATGTAAAACTTCGTTAATGCCATTTTCTCTCCTAGCTATTGACTTTACATCAGAAAAATTGAAGCAAAACTAGAATAGAAATTAAATTTAACAGGGATACATACAGACACAGTTCAAACCCTCCCCTCTCCCTATAACCTATAGAATGACGACACTGTTTCATACCAAAACAGACTGAGATCAGTATGATGAGATCTCAAGTCGAGCCGAGAAAAACTAAGGGACCCGTTAGGGGGAGGAGGACATGACAAAAGTCCTCGCGTTATATGGTGCAGGGTTCTGGAGCCATCCAGAAAAGTAAATAGGTAAGTTAATTATTACATGTTCATAAATAAATGCTTAGCTTCACAGAGAGAAGAAACGAAAGATGTAGCTGATTTTCTTTTTTCTATACATACTGAAGCCCCACTATGGTTTATAGAAGAAGCTAAAAAAAAAATCAGTCTGTCGGGTACATTGAGATGAAAGAGGCAGGCTCTGTGTGCAAAGCAAACTTCATTAGTCTTGCTTTACCTGAAGCATTCTCTTGATTTTGATTTTGTCGGCACTATGATTATCAAACCCAACCGACTGGCTGGGAAGCTTTTATTAAATAATAAAAAAGACTCAAATCTGAAGAAAAATAAAGAAGATAAATAGGAATAATGTCTGTCTAGAAGAAAGAACTGCCAACTCTCAACCAAACACGCGTGAAATCCTACAACAGCCTGCCGCCATCATCATGACAGGTACAAGGGATAATCAAACGCCAGCCGTGCTGTAAGCGATGACAGCTTACTTAGCGTTATCACAGCCTGGCAGCGGATGTCGGATGGTGACAAAATCCTGGTTTAAATAGTAAAAATGGACAAACAAGGTTAAATAGGTTAAGATGGTTGACTGAGTAGTGTCCTGAAGTCTTCGAGAACATTGGCGAGGAAGGCTGAATCTGAGGAAATCTTCCCGTCAACACTCAGGCTGCCTTCATTCTGAAAGAGTTAAAAACACGATTCGAATTACAAAACAAGAAACAACTGGTAACCCCAAATACAACAGATTCAGACACAAAAATCGAAAAATAGGTACATAGCATTGGACTTACTTTCACAAAAATAACACAGTCAAAGGCTTCATTTATATAGTAATAACACAATACCTATCTTTTAAAATTATCAGGTAATAACTATTAGGAACAATCAAGTCACTTTAAATAATGATCAATGACTGCGACAAAAAAAAAAGTTTCAAAAAGTGCTACAGTTGAAGCCTTGGTTTGTGCTGGGAACACATCCAATTCTAGGCCATCATACTTACAAATTTGACTAGAATGCATAAGGAATGCCCTTGGGTTGAACGACTGAATAGCGACGCGCTGTCTTTCACGTGTTCCACAACTGTAAATAATAGGGAAGAAAAGAGAAAAGTAGGATTATAAAAAAGTTAAACCAGAAAAAGTATCCTTACCTGGTTGGCAGCTTTACACTGTCGCCACGCAATAATATCATTTATGCTAAGCTATATCAACGTTGGTTGGTATTTAGGGTATTTGCTTCTTTTTATTGTAATCTAGTCATCCCAACTTAGCAGTTAATCAGTGAAGCATAGTATGTTTAAGTACTTGATGATATGAATATGATGTATCCCAAGTTTCAAGCTCATAAAAATATCTGTATTTCTCATTCGATATTCTCTTTTGCACCATCTTAAGTGTCAACGCCTATTGGTCATAATCACAATAATACGCTTCTTAGAAAAAACAAACAAAATACCACACCCTCATAGACGTCAATGAGGGATGGTTAGGGAGGTTGCTTACAACTCGCACACACACACACAAAGCATTTAAATAGGGAGTAACGTGACAGTGTGATCCAGCTTACCAGTAAAATGAAGGAAGAAGCAAACTTTGGCTAAAACGGTGGATAATTGTGAATCTGTGGTATTAAATTTGATGGAGCCTTTCTCTTCCAGTCCACCTCCACTCAAAAGGGAAGCAAATTCTTCACTGAAATAGGAGGAAATATTTACACTTGTGAATGTTTGTCATGAGAAATAAATAAATAATCAGCCTATCAACTGTTGGTATTTCCTCATGCCAAGAAGCTTAAATTCCAGCTCTTAATTCAATAATTCTTACAGAAACGTAAATGTTACAGTACATTGCAATAGAACGTTGCCATGATCAAACTCTTCAAATGCCTTGAAAACTTTTGGCTCAGTCAGTTATCAAACCAGAATCTTCTACATGGCAAGCAGCACACAAGACCGCAAGTACAACATAAATAAATCCTAGATCGATATAGTGTGTGGTGGTCTGTGATGTCAGAAGTTTTCATAAAAGTATTGTATGCAATACTCTAGAAGGATCTAGGATTCAAATTCTTGGGATATGCATTGGGTTTTCCCAGGCCACCATCCGTATCTGAAATTGATGGCACAAAAATATAAGGAATTTCTCTTTTTTTTAAAACATGGACAGACAAAAAAAATTCCTGATAAATTGAGACAAAGAAAATGTGTGTCGAGAAATACCTGGAACTTGTGACTGCCATCAGGAATGCACTGCAAGGAAGGTTAATCTTGAAGTCGACTTTGTCTTGTGTAGCACCGTCTTCGGACTGTTTGGTCGAGGAAAAGAGAGGGAGACTTTGTTAACATACAAACATTTAAAAGCGGCAAAGTGATGATTGTTACTTTAAAGTGTCTTTTGAAAATCACACATAATTTGTATTTCGATCATGTGTAAAGAAAAGCACTCCATGACACATCCGTTTCTTTATTTGATTTGAGAGAGAGAAAAAACGGGATACAGAAAGGTATAAAGGTAAACGAGAAAGAAAGAAGAAGAAGAAGGGCAATGATGTTGCCCAATAAATATTGTTATTGATACTGAAATTCACCTTGAGTATGTATGTTAAAGTTCCTCTCAGTTTCTGAGGGGTGCTGATGCTCTCAACGGAAAAAGCAAACTGGCCTTCATTCTCGGTTTGTGGGAGTAAAATAAAGGGGACTTTGATGGGGTCGTGGCGGGACTGGCCAATCTGAAATTGGAAATTCATAACAACATGATAACACAGGATCTAAATATAATAATAATTAAATGTATTCATAATGCACCCACTCCCAGTTTACAAAACAGCTCTATCTATGCGCACAAAATCATAGTGATACAAATTACATCATGCATGCACAATACAGATTCATGAATATAAATATATTGTCATAAAATTAGAGCACATTGGTTAGTGGTTACCATCGAGCTACAGGGAAAGATGACTAATCAATCAAATAACATTTCATCAAATAAGTCTTTAGGTTGTTTTTTAAAAGTAGATTCTGTTTGGATGTTTCTTAGAGAGATAAATCTACCGCTTTTTACAATACTCATAAATCACTCGTTTAACATATGGACGATATCACCATTTTTAATAGAGTAGTCGATGCTACCTACCCCACTCTGCAGCTTAGTATTGAGCGTGTCAAGAACACTGAATTCCAAATCCTTGACTGTTTGAATAGTGAGATTGGTGAACACGACAGACACCACAATCTGGTTATTGCGTTGAGGGTTGATGCGGGTTTCATATGTCTGGTGGGGATTGGAGTAGAAAATAAGTCATCCAATCCAATCCAAAACAAACAAAAACAACAACAGCAAACAAACAAACGACATTTGAGCATTTTTACAGACAAACACCCTTAGCACTGAACCAAAGCTATCAGAATTTGAAATCAACTCTTCAAAGAACGAAAAAGCCCCGCTGTAACATAACCCCCGCTGTAACCAGACATAATTCATTTCGTTTGTAACTAACGAGAGAGAGAAAATTGAGGACTTGAAACCATCCCCGTTGTAACCGCGACCCTGTTGTCAGTGAGGTGTACCACACTTGTTTCAATCATATGTGTGGTGGTCTGGGATAACCGCGCATATGTCGCAAAGCCTACTTTTCGAGCTGTTCACCTTTTCAGAAACTA